>JAPKLW010005549.1:0-20522 GCA_026898455.1 Plectranthus barbatus | reverse complement strand
GATGCAAAGTCCAAAATGTGTATCTTGCTGGGATATGGAGGTGATAGCTTTGGTTATAGGCTATGGGATCCGGAGAGTAAAAAGGTGATTAGGAGTAAAGATGCCATATTCAATGAGGATGTATTGTATAAGGATAGGATCAAGAAGAATGAAGAACCAACAAGGTTGAAGTATTTTGATCTTAATGATATTCCTCCCAATGTTTCTGATCAGAGTATTACTGAACACACCAATGAACATGAAGTTCAGGAGGAGCAGCATGTGACACCACCCCTTGCAGTTCGGCGTGAAAGACGAACGATCACTGCTCCAGTTCGTTACTCTCCATCCATACACTACTTATTACTCACAGATGGTGGTGAACCTAGTTGCTACAATGAAGCAATTTTTGTCCATAGTAAGGAAGAATGGAAGAGAGTTATGGATGATGAAATGAAGTCTCTTTACACAAATCAGACTTGGGATTTGGTCAAGCTTCCAACTGGAAAGAAGGTGATTCAGAATAAATGGGTATATAGGCTGAAACATTAGCAAGATGGCTCTCTGAGATATAAGGCCCGATTAGTGGTGAAAGATTTTCAGCAAAAAGCAGGTATTGACTTTACCAAGATATTTTCTCCAGTAGTTAAGATGACTACAATTAGAACTGTTCTAAGCATTGTTGCTGCTGAAGATCTACATTTAGAGCAGTTGGATGTAAAAACTGCTTTTCTCCATGGGGATTTGGAGGAAGATTTATATATGCAGCAACCTCAGGGGTATGTAGTGGCTGGTAAGGAGCATCTTGTGTGTAAGTTGCAGAAAAGTCTTTACGGCTTGAAACACTCCTAGGCAATGCTATTTGAAGTTTGACAAGTTTATGTCATCAATTGGGTACATTCGTTGTCATGCAGATCACTGTTGTTATTTTAAGAAGTTTGATGATTCTTATGTTATTTTGCTCTTGTATGTCGATGATATGCTAATTGCAGGCTGCGACTTGGAAAATATTAAAAATCTAAAAGAGCAAATGGCAAAAAAAAAATTCAATGAAAGACCTTGGAGCAGCGAAACAAATTTTGGGGCTGAAGATTGAAAGGGACAGAAATAACAAGTTGCTAAAATTGTGCCAAAGAGAGTACATAATGAAGGTGCTTAAAAGATTTCACATGGATGGTGCAAAACCAGTCAGCACACCTTTAGCCGGTCATTTCAAAAACCTTTCTAAACAACACAGTCCCAAAACAGAATAAGAGCAGAAGAAGATGGAAAAGATCCCGTATGCATCAGCAGTTGGTAGCCTAATGTGTATGTACAAGACCAGACATCTCTCATGCAATGGGAGTTGTGAGGAGGTATATGTCTAATCCTGGTTATAATCACTGGAATGCAGTGAAGTGGATTTTAAGGTAACTTGCTGGAACAAAAGATGTGACATTGTGCTATACTGGTGCAAATATACAATTGAATGGCTTTGTTGACTCTGACATGGCTGGTGATATTGATGGAAGGAAGAGTACTACAGGTTATGTGTTTACTCTTGGAAGTGCAGCAATCTCTTGGGTATCAAGGTTACAAAAGATTGTTGTCTTATCCACTAATGAAGCAGATTACGTCGCAGCTGTTGAAGCTTGTAAGGAGATGATTTGGTTGCAGGATTTGTTGACTGAATTGGATCATAAACAAGCGGATTGTCGGTTGCGAAGTGACAGTCAAAGTGCAATCCACCTAGCAAAGAATTCTGCATTTCACTCAAGAACAAAACACATCGATGTGAGATACCATTTCATACGGGCTATGCTTGAAGTAAGATCTTTCAAGTTGGAGAAGATTCACACTAGTGAAAATCCTGCAGATATGCTCACTAAGTTAGTTCCTAAAGAGAAGCTGAAGCTTTGCATGACTTCTCTTGGCCTTGGTACTTAAAAAGGCTGGACAGCCACTGCCTGAAGACACTGAAGATTTGTTCAGAGAAAGTGATTTTTTTTTTTTGGGAGAATCAGTCCCAAGTGGGAGATGTGTTATGTTTGTGGGCCTGATTATACATTAATGGTTTTTCATTAATGTATAGATATGAAACGTTTATAGATACGAAACATTTTCTATCTCTGTTTTTGTAATCTTCTTTCTGTGAACATAGTAAAATTGTGTGTTGGTTGTGGCTATGTGGGTTTTCTTCCCCTTGAGGATTTCCCACGTTAAATCTTGTGTGCACTCAATCTTTTTTCTCCCTTTGTTTTATGTACATATTCGCTGCTGATCCCTAACAGATATGTTGCCGATTTACTTTTGAAGACAGGCCGTCGAAATCCGAACACTACAATAGCGTGTCTATCTTATGTTATTATGAGAAGAAAATTGACACATTCTCATCAAATCAAATAAATACCATGTTCATGTGTTTCCTCGGAATCATATGGAAACAACCGGAGGCCAAACCCACCCAACATTTTGCCAAACTAAATTGCGAAAAGTCGCCTACTTTTCTTTACACGTGTTCAATCTTGCGCTTCTTGTAAGGCGCATCACCACCAGCCAAAACTTGCATCAAAATATGTGGGACCCTATTGAATTTGGACTTATCTGCACCATTTTGATGTTGGGATTTTTTCAATCAAATAATTCTTATTTTGCTGTTCCAAAATTCATTTGAATTGATGTGTCAAAATAGGATTTGTCTGTAATTTTATACTTTATATACTTCGTATGATGGTTTGATGAATATAACAGGAAGATTTAATGTATTATAGCCTTGAAGGGTCTATTTATACATAAATAGTGGATCTCAATAAGGAAAGAGTTCTAAAACCATGAAAAACCTAAATAAGGATAAAAATACCTAAAAATATGAAAAACTTAAAAGAGAAAAAATCTATAAAAATTTAATATATTTTCTTGATTCGAGCTTGTCCTCCCATATTTTTCTTTTTTAATCCAAATCTTGGTTAAATATTCTCTTCATGGGCTCCAATTGGTAGGCTTTGTTAATAATTCAGACTGAGGGTTTTCATTATTGAGCCGAATTATTTTGACCAACAATAAATATCATTAAGATGTATTAGTAGTATTTTTTTAAAAAGATCATTGAAGATTGTTTTTTGTCGCCATTGAAATCCAAAAAATTCGCAATTGAGATCGTGCGGATCGTCGATGAAAAGTTAAAAAAAAACACAAGTTTTTTAGGTGATTGTTTCGATTGCTTGAGCTGTGGCGCAAATCATAAAATGATCGGAAAAGATTCAAAACATTTATACGATTAATAATACTTTAGAGTGTGTTTTGAGAATAATAAAATGACTATATCCGCTATCGTGAGTGTGAAACATTATTTGAGATACCATTGTTGAACAAAAGATTCTTCACTCTAACTATGTTCCTGAAAGTTAATTTTCAAGATAACAAAGTGGATTCGATTCACTCTAATTATGCTCTTAAGAGTTAATTTTCCCAACACTCAACAAATTAGTGTCGCTTTGCGATTAACATATCTCAAATTAATCAATTCAAGTCATATTAAAGAGTAAAATCAAATTCAAAGATATTGCTAATGTTTTCGCTATCATACTACAATCACATATTGAAATATCATTAATATAGATGATGTCATAAAGTATATATTGTATGCACTAATAATAAAAATAAGAGTATTCTCAAATTAAAACTTAGATAGTTAATTATCAACTCAGAATCTAAAAAGATAAATCCTTAATTCTAACCAGAAAGATCTAAAGATTCTTAATCTAGGATCTAGATTATAAAGTTCTCATGAATATTTTAGGTTTCGAGATTGAGTATTTATCTAATTTAAATTAATAAGTAAACTATCTTTTAAATTATAAATCAAAAATATATATAATAATGTAATCGACCAATCAAATCTAATTGAATTAAAGGTGCATGAAGTGAGAAATTGACATGTAGGATTATGGCGCAGCAGGGAACATGCTTTCGTTCTCTCATTTCTCATTCAACACTCTGCAAGGATAAAAGGATAACAGGTGGATATTCCTTGCTCCTTTCAAGACAACTGCCAACAACAAATGCTTGATGAAAAGTAAAACCAAAAAAAAATTATAAATAAAAGAAAGAATTTGAGGCTATAAATTCAGACCAGCTAACGTTGGTTTTGTCGGAAAATGGTAGTCTTTTAGGATCCACAAAACCCAACATAACTGAGAATGTCGTCGACACATCACATGATTCTTTATTTTCCAAACAAAATTTTCTCATGATATTGTAATTATAATGCTCTGAGTTGAATATACAACACTATTATAAAATAGACATGTCTCAACAGCATTATTTGTCATTAAATAAAAACTAGTATGACACATATTCCTGTCTTAACAGAGTTTAATAATAACAATAATAAAGGGTTTCGAGTTAATTCAACATGTTACGAATCTCACTAGCTTAATCCACCGAAATACAAGAAAGGAATCAATACAACACACGACAAACAGTTTTACGTGGGTCGATCAATTGATCTATGATCACAAAAGCTAACAATCAAGTTTTATTAGATGATGATGAGTTACAACACAAACACAACAATTATTGAGAAGAATTTCACACAATTTTTCTGCCAAGAAAATCACCAACTCGCGAGGAAGGAGACAGTCGACTAACTGACTCAAAACAGCCTCCAACGGCAATAACTAATCTGGCCAATACGCATCCTACACGTGGCAGTCAATCAGAAGCTCACTTATAAAAACGTAATCTTCATAAATGCATTTATATCCCCTCTATTGCAAAACATATCTCAACTCCATACTTAGCCGATTTTCACCAAAATCTCACAACACAATCTTTTTTTTTTTGAATAGGTATACATTAATTATAAACACACACACCCACTCACACACCCAAATATCCCCGGGGAAGCTCAAATCTGTGATCTCTCAGTCACAGGCAATGTGCTTTAACCACTACATTCCGAGCGAAGGGACACAACACAATCTTGAGAAGTCATATTCTAACAACTCTCCCCCCTGACTTCTCAACTGTAACAATCAATCACAAACCATCATCAAGACTCAAGAATTCCCTTCAAAAATAGTCCCATTACAGAACTTATAGGTTGATCACACTGATCAGCACAATCCCAATTTCTTCAAACAATAACCAAACTTTTCAGAAGGAATAGCTTTTGTGAGAGCATCAGCAGGATTATTATCTGTATGAATCTTCACCATCTTCACATACTTCTTTTCAACTATATCTATCAAAAAATGGAATTAACATCTATGTGCTTCTAACTTTCATGAAACACTTGATGCTTGGTTAAGTAGAGTGCACTCTGGCTATCAAAGTGGATTTGAACCTACCTCTGCACAATTCCAAGTTCACTCAAGATACCCTTTAGCCAAAGACCTTCTTTGATGGCTTCAGTCATTGCCATGCATTCTACTTCAGTGGTTGATAAAGCCACCACTGGTTGCAATTAGGACGTCCAAACAACTGTTGTACCAAAAAGAGTGAATACATATCTAGTTTGTGATTTTCGAGTATCAAAACTTGCTGCAAAGTCTGAATCAACAAATCCTTCAAGGGGATTTACTTGCGAACTTTCTACTCTTACAAACATAAGACAAAGATTCACTGAACCCTTAAGATACCTCAAAATCCCAACAAAGCCTGCCAATGGGGTTTGCCTGGATATGACATGAACATGGTTGTTATGCTCACAGAATATGCTATATATGGTCTGAAACACACCATGAGGTACATCAAGCTACCAACTAGGCTAGACAGCTTATCCATAATTCGATACTATTCTTCATTTGAAGGTTTATGGGCATAAGTTTGCTTGATGTTCATTCCTATTGGGATGACTAGAGGCCTGCTCTGAATTGCATTGAACTTCTTTAGGACTTTTATAAGAAAACTTGACTGGTGCAGCTTCAGCTTGTGATTTACCCTATATCTTTCAATATCCATACCAAGAATCTTGATTGCTCTTCCAAGACCCTTCATGTTAAAGGCCTTCTTCAGATCCTCCTTAACCTTCTCAGCATCTGATAAATGTTTGGCTGCCAATAGCATGTCATCCACAAAGAGAAGTAATAGAATTAAGTCTGAGGCAGATCCAGGCTTTACATACACACAGTTTTCGAAGATTGATCTCTTCAAACCAATGATTTTCATATGAGAATCAAACATTTTATTCCATTGCCTAGGACCTTGCTTTAGTACATAGATCGATTTCTTGAGCAAACACACCATAATCTCTTGTCCAGGAGAAATGAAACCAGGAGGTTGTGACATATGAAGGACTTCTTCAAGTTCTCCATGAAAAAACGTTGTTTTCACATAGAGTTGATGGAGTTCCATATCAAAATGAACAACTATAGCCAATAAAATCCTTATGGAACTGTTTAACCACTGGAAGAAAGATCTCTATGAAATCTATGCCCTCCTTTTGAGAATATAACTTAGCAACTAGTCTAGCTTTATATCTTAGTTGCTCGAGTTTGTCATTCTCAACCTTTTTCTTGAATATCCATTTACATCCTATGCATGACTGGCCCTTGTCGTTCTTCACCGGAATCCATATCTTGTTTTTCTCTAGAGGTTCAATTTCTTCCTTCATGGCATTCAACCACAAGCCACTGTCTTTCCCAGAAACTGCCTCTTCAAAACTTCTAGGTTCTTGTTCATCCACCTTCTCTGCAATATTTAAACCAAGAAACAAGACATCAACTTCTGTAAACATTTTAGGGGGATGAATCTCCCTCCTAGCTCTGTCTCTAGCTAACTAATAATTAGTCAAATCACATTTTTGGGGCCCTTTCTTCATCTGATATATCTTTTACACCTGATCCTCCTTTTGTTTCTCCAGTTTCATGACTCACTATCTCTGGACCTTTATTTCCTGAGGCTTCAAACTCAACCTTAGTGCAGCATGGCATTTTACTTTCTTCAAAGGTTACATCCCTGCTAATTATGAGTTTCTCCATTTCAGGTTCTATACACCATAGCTTGTAGCCCTTAGTTGCTTCAGGAATTCCCAACATAACACACCTCACAACTCTTGGTTCTTGCTTGTCTTGTTTAACATGTGCAAAGGCTAAACAACCAGATGGTTTCAAGTATGTATAAGTTGGTTGGTTATTATACCAGAGTTGATCTGGTGTTTTGAACCCAAAGCTGCAGATGGGCTCCTATTAATCATATATGAAGCTTCTCCCGAAAATCTCTTTTGTAGGCTAGAACCAAGTAGCAAGCACATCACTCTTTCAAGAAGAGTGCGGTTCATCATTTCCACAACTCCATTTGTTGTGGATTGTATGGAGTTGTCTTGTGTTTTTTGATCACTTTGTCTCTGCAAAAGAAATCCAATTCTCCTGATAAGAATTCTATCCATTGTCAGTCCTTAAGCTCTTTAACTTCAAGCCCTTTTTTGTTTCAACTTGTGTGCGCCATTCTTTAAGTTTATGGGCAGTTTCATACTTTCATTTCAGAATTCTCACCCACACCTTTCTTGAAAAATCGTCTATGATAGACAAGAAGTACTTTCCACCACCAATTGTCTCAATTTTTTATGGACCCCATATGTCAGCATGGACATATTCCAGAGGGTGAGAACTCTTGAAATGACTGGCCTTATAAGGCAGTTTCTTACTTTTGGACCTCAAACATTCTTCACATTTTTACACCTCTGATGTGTCTCCTATTTGGACAGCTCCCTGTCTCCTCAATTCATCAAGGCCCCGGCTACTCAAATGGCCTAACCTTAGGTGCCAAAGCATTCCATCTTTCCCTTTCAAAGTCTCTGCTTGACCAATTATTATTTTAGCAAACAGGTAGGTGATATTGTTTAGTCTTCTACCTTCAAAAATTACTTTTCTTTCCGTACTCATTGTTATTTTTCCTTCACTGCCTTGAAAGTTATATCCCTTGGACTCCAGAACACCAAGTGATATTAAGTTTCTCTTTACATCTGGGATGTATCTAACCTTAGTAAGTAATTTAGGTTCACCTCTGAGATTCAATATTCTTATTGAACCTATTCCCCTCACATTACCGGTATTGTTGTTTGCCAACACTACAGATCCATTCTCCACCATTCTAATGTTAACAAACCAGTCCAGGTTGTGACTCATATGAAATGAGCAACCTGAATCAAGTATCCATTCTTCATCACCCTGCACCTCAACAATATTCAACACCTCACCCACCTTATCTCCTTCAGACTTCACAGTATTTGAACCACTGTTATAGTGGTTCTTTTGTTTCAATACACCACTGTCCTTGATGAGATGTCCTTACTTCTTGCAATAGTGATATATTCTTGGATCTTGTCCTTAACTACTCAGTTTGAAGTCATATTGAGACTGCTGAGGCCTCCATCTACCATAAGAGTTTTTAGTCTTATTTGATTGTACAAACCCTGTGCCTATTTTATTAGAGAATCTAGACTTTGTACCATAGCTTGTCTTCTTGAAGTTGTTTCTGCTATAATTCTTTTTACCAGTAAACCTACCCCAGAAGAACCATGTGTTAATGAATGCACATCAGCCTGTTTGTCTATTTCCTTTTGTTTACTGGCCGATTGTACCTCTTCTAGTGTGATGGTTCCTGTTCTTCCATAAATCATAGCATCTTTTATATGTGCATATGACTTAGGAAGTGCATTCAGTGTATGAATGGTTTTGTCCTGCTCTTCTAGTTTAACTTCAATATTTTGGAGATCATCCAATGCCTTGTTGAATTCATCCAATTGGTCCAAGATACTCTTCTCATCTGTGAACATATATGTATACAACTTCTACTTCATAAAGAGTCGGTTGGCTAATGATTTAGCCATATAAAGTGACTTCAACTTCTTCCAGACTGCTGTCGGGGATGTTTCTTTAGAGACCTCCCTTAACACTTTGTCATCTTAACTAAGAAAGATAGTGCTTCTTCCTTTATTCAATAGTTTCATTTTTTGTTCCTCAGTTTCCCCTTTGAATGCAGTAGTTTCTTGTCCCACAGCATCATCCAACTCTTGTTGGATCAAGGTTACAAGCATCTTAACCTTCCACAAACTAAAATCATTCCTTCCACTGAACTTCTCATTTCTACACGAAGTGCAACCATATTTACACATCGTACTACTTCCCCAATCACCACAAACAAAACCAAAATAGGCACCTAGGAAATAGACTATTGAACACCGAGAAATAGAGTTATAGATCAGGGAGTTTACCTCGATACAGAAGCAATCTGCCATGGGAACCCAGAAGCCAATTTTTCCTTAATGTATCATAATCATCGATTGAACACCTTCGCTCATGGCGGAGTTTCCCACAGGCGGTGCCAATTGCTAAGAATCTCACGAACTTAATCTATTAAAAAACAAAAAAGGGATCAACACAACACACGACACACAGTTTTATGTGGTTCGATCAATTGATCTACGTCCACGGAAGGTGACACTAAAGTTTTATTAGATGATGATGAGTTACAACACAAACACAACAATTATTGAGAAGAACTTCTCACAATTTTACTGCCCAAAAAATCACAGATTCGCGAGGAAGAAGGCGGTCGACTAACTAACTCAAAAAAAGCCTCCAACGGCTATAACTAATCCGGCCAATACGCATCCCATGTGGCAATCAATCAGAAGCTCACTTATAAAAATGTAGTCTTCATAAACATGATTTTATCACTTTTGTTCAAAAACATATCTCAACTCCATACTTGGCCAATTTTCACCAAAATTTCACAATGCAATCTTGAGTTGATTGTTAGGAAAATTTAGGCAAAGTTAGTACAATTGAGCATCCGAAAGTGAATTAATTGTGGGGGCCAGATCACAATTTTAAGTTGATTGTTAAGAAAATTTAGATGTCGAGTAGGTTTATGTGTTTGTTTTCATTTTTACTCCAATAGTATTGAATTATTGGTTTCTAATATATGAGTTTGTAAAGTAAATAACTAAAAGCGGTAAGAAAGAAATAAAAGAACCAAGAATCTTTATAATGGTTCAAAGCAAATTGCCATACATCTACTCTTTTTTCCATGAAGGTATTCACTATTCTCCATTGTCCATGGTATTCGAACACATATTACAACGTTGAATCTTCCGAAATGATAAACTAGCACCAACTACGCTTTGCCACACTCCATGTACTAGGCTTTGTCTATTGTTCTTTGATCACAGGAACCTCTAGTTGGTTCAGCTTTACCGCTCTCTGCGTGCTAGGTTCTTTTTCCTTGTATATTCAGTTGCACGTGGTACTTGAATATGGGTTACAACGTTGGATATTCTTCTAGCTGAGGATTGTAACAACTTCTCAACTACAAATATGAAGGTTTGAGTTCCTTTCAAGAAAATCAAGCTATTGTGTTATCCTACAAATCTGTGATGTCTTGAAGCTTATTATGTAGGAAAAACTAGATGACTATGGTGGTTTCGAGTATTAGAAGGCATAATAATCTCTAGTGCAGATCACCCGAAAAGGTACTAATAGGTTAGAGAAAGTTGAAAGAGATTAATTGCTCCTTATTTCTTCTTTTTATGTTTTACCATCTCCTCTTAATGACGTCTTCAACTTCAATTGCAACCATTGAGAAAGGCTTGAGAAGATGGGTAATTTTTTCAGGTGAACGTTCGTGTACGGAGATATACAATCTTGCACTTTCTTATATGATTCTCAACTGGGTTTGCTCCACTTGCAGCTGAAGTTCACTCTATCTTGAAGCTTTCTATTATATTCTTTAAAGTCTCAAGATGACCATCTCATGTTAGAATTGCATACTTAAAATCATTATGAAAGGTATAGAATTTTTTTTGATATACTGGTAATCATTAATGACTTGCAATGACAACTCCTATCTAAATAAACAATCATATGATGCAAACAACTATATCCAGTTATCTCATTGATGGGGATGATCATACGGTGTGTAGAAAATCACAGAATATCTTATGGATCCTTTGACCTAGCAAGCTATAAGCATTTATCACAGTTGAGACAATTTCTGAATAGGTTGTCAGTATAGGATGTGGCACATTAGGTGATATAAGTGGTTTATCTTGACTGCTTTGATGAGCCAGTACATGGTGATGTATTGATAGGATCAATAGTGAGATGTTCCATTCAAATTGATCTTAAACATAATTAAATGCTAAGAAGCATATACATGTTAACCTAATTTTGACTTGATATGGCGGAGAGTCTTACATTTACTCATATATATATATCTTAGGTGGTGGAAATTTGTGTATTTCTTGCTTAGGCAGTATATATGTAACCGTATCTGTTTAGGGTGGTGATATTCCTTAAGGAGTTCACAAGGTTTGCTATGCTAAGTCCGTAGGTTAAATCTCTAATTCAAGCATAAGTGAAAAGGTTTGAGTGGTACTACTCAAGAATAAAGAGATTAGTTAACTGCAGCTACTGTCATATGCTAAATTAATTACTGAATGTCTTTAATCTTAAATATGGGCATTAACCAAGTCAATTCAAAACCTTTTCCTAATGACGTAGTAATAAAGGGGTAGGTTAGCATTAATTCCATGGTGGCATGATTTAATGTTTGTTAATTAATTATTTTATTGGTTGAACCTGAGAATTAGGCCCACAATCTGCTCAGATCCCATTAGGGTTAGGTTTTCCTAAAACCCTAACATTATATAATGCATTCCCCTTCTCAGATTCTACATACAATTATATGAATATCAGTTGTACATAGTAGAAAAATCAGATCTTTTAATTTTTTAGAAGAGAACGATGACTTGTTAAAGGGAAAGAAAGTTAATTCTTCTAGATACAGTGTAATACGGTAAGATATTCCACACCAGATTTTTTGAGAGCAAAGGAATAGATCAAAAGATCAAATTTGTAAGAACAGTTAAAGATCAGTCATTCCACAAAGATTATATTTCCACATCAAATATTTATCAATCCATATACGATCATTGAATTAATAGGAGAGTGCATTAAATCCAAATTTTACTTTTGATGAGTTGTTTGAGTGTATGGATGCGGCAAAGACAATCATTTCCTTGTGGCAAGTTGTTGTGCTTGATTTCCGTTTCTCATATCCTACACCATTCGATGAAAAGAGACAATTTATGGAAAATATGAAGGCATAGAAGAAACTCATGAGGAAAGATTACTCAAAAGATTTAAAGGCAGTGTTTATGCAAGAAGGATGTGTTCTGTTTGTGGCATGACTGGTCATTGGAAAGTAAATTGTCTGGTGTTGGTAACAAAGAAGAAAGTATGCCATTTGTTTTTTTAACTGAAACATGTTTAGAATCTACTTTTACTCTTTCATGGGTAGTGGATACTGGAGCTACCGATCATGTTTGTCATACTTTTTAGGGGTTCATGCGGACAATGCAACTCAGAAATGACAAGGTTACCATCTCCATGGGTAATGCTACACGAGTGTCTGCTGCAGCTATTGGAGATTTTACTTTATCTTTTGAAAACAATATTTTGATTTTAAGATATGTTTTATATGTCCTGGTGTTTCAGTGAAATTTGATTTCAATTTTTAAGTAAATAAATGATGGATTTTCTATTGTTTCTATCATCGGTGATAACGATATTATCTGTCATGGAATACTGAGTAACTCTCTTTATATTATTACCCGTATGCATAAACCTTCAGTTAATGTTGCGAGCACTTAATCTAACATTTATAGAAAGAGAGTTTTCTTCTAATGAGGATCTTACATATTTTTGGCACTTGAGACTTAGTCACATAAATCTAAAGAGGATTAAGAAACTCATAGATGATGGAATTTTAAATCCAATCCACGTAGTTCTACATCAAGTTTGTAAATCTTTTATAGAGGGGAAGATGACGATCAGGCCTTTTAAGACAGTCCCGACGAAGTGATGTGTTAGAATTGATCCACTTTGTCTTATGTGGACCGATGCCCATGCAAGCTTGTGGAGGATACAAGTATTTCATCACGTTTATTGATGATTACTTGAGATATGGATATGTTTATTTACTTCGCTACATGGTTGAATGCCTTGAGAAATTGAAAGAATTTAAGACAGAGGTAGAGAAGAAATTTATCTAGACCATTAAGACACTACGGTCTGATAGTGGTGGTGAGAATCTCAGCAACGAGTTCTTGCATTTTTTTGTCAGACCATGGGATTACATCGCAGTGGCCGCACCAGGTACCCTTTAGTAGAATGGTGTGGTGGAAAGAAGAAATATGACTCTTCTATAAATGGTTAGATCTATGATGAGATATGCTAACGTGCCTATTTCGTTTTGGGGCTATGCGTTGGAGACGACTACGTACTTATTAAACTTGGTAACTTCTAAAAAGCAATTCCTAAGACTCCCATGGAACTCTGGCATGGGCAATGCCTGGTATGTCTTAGATAAAAGTATGAGGATGTCCAACATACGTGCTCACAAAAGAACTTGACAAGCGAGAAGGTAGGTCCAAGCTAATGTTGTTTATTGGCTACCCCAAGCAAACGAAAGGTGGTTAATTTTACTATCTTGAGGATAGAAAGTCATTGGTAGCACTGATAAGCTCATATTTCTACTCACTTATCGCATTATTTTCTTATTTCTTTTCTTGTTTTCTTGATTAATTTGAGCATGAGTGTATTTTGGAGAGTATGATGCTTGTGGTGCAAGGTTTTGTAGGAAAATCATTGAAAATGAGAAAAGTTGATGAAAGAATGAAGAAATCCGCGACATGAGGATCTGTTTCGACCAACGTGGAGAAGAAATCGCGACGCTGGAAAAGAATGTGCGTTGACTGACACAGCCTTGTGTCGGTCGACGTGAAGCTGTTGATGCAGGAACAAGTCGGGCTTTTGAGAGATCGAGAGTGGAAAAGGTGTGTCGACCGACGCATGATCTATGTCGGTCGATGCGCATATTTTTCAGGAAAGAGGCTTGGAATTTTTGCACGTTTTTTAAAGGGATCAAGAAGGAAGTTGTCAATCAAAGATGTGGATGAATTTGGAGAAGAAAATACCTTATTTCATTAATTCCTACCACTCAAGAGCTCAACCCTACCTCTATATAAACTTTAGTTTAGCTCATTATCAAAAGTCGCCAGTTTTTTAGTTTAAATTTAATTTTAGTTTTCAAGTTTTCAAAGGCTAGAACCACAACTTTATTTTCTTGTACCTTTACTTTTTCTTCATCTATATTTTCAAATGCAATCTTTATTTTCTGTTTCAATGTTTACTTTCAATATGCTAGGCTAAACTCTTTATCAGATTCTAGGGTTTCTCCATTTGTGATACATGCTTTGATTCAAATTCTTCAAACAGTTAAATTGTTTTAAACACTTTGGTTTTATTTTGAATCTATTTTCAATTGAAGGATCGAGAGATGAAAATTGAAATAGGTTTTAGTTATTAATTGATGGACCGAGAGGTGAAAATTAAATAATAGGAAGTGAGAGTTTAATACATTTGATTTTCTATCCAACAAAGAAGAATTCAATTGTAGGATTAATCTTATTTTTATTGAGATTGATTAAATTATGTTTTTGAGACCGAGAGGAGATAATCACTAGTTAATAAACTAGATTTTAATTGCCCGACAAAGGAATAATTCAACTTTACCAGATTTTCCACCAAAAGTATTTTATGGATTTGAATTATTTGTTTCTTGCATGTTGATCAGATTGGTAGACTTCCCTAGATTATGTGCTTTCTTTTATTTGAGCTTCTTCAAAGTTATTTTCATTGAAAACAAAAACCCCCTCAAATTTGGATTCTCCCAAACAAAGGATTGAAAAACTATACTCAGTACATGAATTACCTTCGTCGTACTATCCCTGTGGATTCGACAACCTTCGGGTTCTTATAAATTTATTTGCCCTTTGCTATAATCTGTGTGAAGATTTTTCATCAGTGAAATTGGTGTCGTTGCCGGGATAGTAAGATCGTATATTTCTTCTGGATTGGGTTATATACATATATAAGTATTTATTTATTTTTACGTGTGTGAGTGTGTGGTTTTCATGTCTGTTTTAACCGATGCAGCTTTCACGTCGGTCGACACAACTCTCGTGTTGGTCGATGTGCTATGATTCTTTTCTATTTTCTTGCGCATGTGCATGGACACGCGAGCCATAGGGAAAACACTCGAGGCTTTCATTCCTGAAATCGAAGCAGCTTGTATGAGGAATAAGAAGAAAGAAATGGTAGACAAGAAGAGAACGCAGAGAATTCAGAAGCCCCATTGCAAAATATGACTCCCCAGGAGAAGAGGCAGTTCGTGAATAAGGTGCAGCAATTGAGAGCACAACTTCAAGCAACTCAAGCAACTTAGGCAGAGCAGGCTGCAAGACTGGCAAAATTGGACACAGCAAGGAACAATGAGAGGCAGGTCGTGGTGCAACAAAGGTCCATCTTGGACCAATTTCTTCCACAACAAGAGGAACTTGGATTCCGAGTTGGAATTAATGCCAACAATTTTGAGTTGCGGACTGGCCTGATTCAGATGGTGCAGCACATTCAATATGCAGGGAGGGTCATTGAAGACCTGTACGCACACCTCAACCAATTCATCGAGGTGTGTGACACGGTGAAGCAGAACGGAGTGCCCTAAGATGTGATCAGGATGAGGCTGTTCTCGTTCCACTCCGAGATGAGGTGCGATCTTGGTTTGCCAATTTAGACAAGAGCTTGATTAGGACATGGGAGGAGCTTCGAGCAGAATTCCTCACCAACTACTTCCCGTCGAGCCTGTTGCTAAAGAGGAAAGCGACCATCACACACTTCAGCCAGAGATTTGATTAATCGCTCTTTGTGGCTTGGAAGAGATTCAAGGAGTTGTTGAGATTGTGCCCTGGCCATGGAATTGACTTGGAAATGCAGGTATGCCACTTCTACGAAGGATTGACTCCACACATGAAGGAGTTGGTCGATGCATCTGCTAGTGGATTTTTGATGAAGAAGAGTGGAGCCGAGGGGATGTGACTTCTTGCAGATATGGCTCTGAATAGCCATCAATGGCCAACCGAGAGACAGCTTCCCATCAAAGTAGTAGAAGCTAAGCTGGAGTTTGATGTTGTTGCCGAAGTGAAGATACTCCGAGAGGATATTGGGAAATTGGAAGCAGCCAAAGTCACACTTGTTGCTGCAGCCGATCAAAGCATGGCCATAGTCCCTGTTGAAGCTGACTACATCAATCATGGGAGAGCTAGCAGTTCATCTGTAGCTGTCAAAACAACTACCGAGGAGGCAATCAAGGCTACCATTACAACCATGGGAGAACTCGTCCTTGTTTTTCTTATGCTAACCCTGCTGCTGCCGAGCGTCCTCCATCTGGTTTTAAAGTAGGTACCGGAGGAGAGATCGTTGAAAAGAAAAGATTTGTGTTGGAGGAGACCCTTGACAAGTTCATCAAAAGCTCCGACAACAGATTTGGAAAGGTGGAAACCGAAGTGAAAGGGATGGCCAATCACATGAAATTGATGACAAAGCATCTAAAAATGATGGATACTCAGTTGAGCCAAATTGTCACGACCCTCAGCAATCAACACAAGCCCGGGTAGCTTCCGAGTGCAACCGAGGTGAACTCAGTAAAGGAAAAATCAGTCAATGTCATATCTCTATGATCCGGGAAGGAGTATGAAGTTCGAGGAGGACAAGGATTGAGTTTGGAGGAGAAATAGAGGAAATTCCTGAGGAGGAACCCTCTGTTTCGACCGATGCAGATTTTGCGTTGATCGATGCAGAGGGTCGATAGGCAGCAAAAGCAGGCGACACAGGCACGTCAATCAACGCAGCCCTGTGTCAGTCGATGCGAGAATCTAAAGGCAAGACGACCGAGATGGACTCAGGACGGTCAAAATAGAGCCCTATTTTGGACAAAAAAGAGAAGGAAAAAAAAAAACTGATCCCACTCCTCCGATGCCTTTCCCCCAAAGGTTTGCAAAGGAGAAGGAGGACTCCAAATTTACCAGGTTCGTGGAAAATTTGAAGAAGGTGAATATCAACATCCTTTTGGTGGAAGCACTCCGAAAATCCCAGGCTACATGAATTGTTTGAGAAGATTATTGAGTGAGAAGAAGCAATTCTCGGAGAATGAGACTGTCAGAATACATGAAGAATGCAGCTGTTGTTGTGCTAGTAGCTATGAAATTAATACGCAAGTGCACGTATGTCAAACAAGTAATACAGATCTAAGTCCAGATTATCGTACCCAAGGGAGTGAAAGTGAACCGTGCACATTCTATTGCTTGTAAATTAAAGGTATTTTTGTAACTTCTTCTAAACTGAATCAAAAGAAAGGCATATAAAATAAAACCAAACAGTGCTAAAATAATTAATACTATTTCTTTCCACAAAATAATCATAAACAACTAGAATATGGTTTTAAAATTGATTATAGAAATGCACTCGGGTTATTGACTTTTGTTATCTCCTCTCCTATATGCTGTAGCATTGTTCAGGCAACTACTCTGATTCCTGCAACCTCACTCCTTTCTGTCCAGACAATCATCATAGCTCTAGATCTATGTTTTTGTGCTAACATCCATATGTCTATGGTAAGCTTTGCCTTCAAACAATCTATTTAAGAACATGGGTTTATGCAAGTCTTAGATTCCATGTATATCTACACTAGAAATTAAGATTGACCATGATTCCCTCATCCTAGATCTCCTCTCGGTCTCACTAAGCGAAATCTCTACCTGCCACTGTCGTGTTTAGGTAGACAAACAAACCAGAATCAAACTCAAACACCAGATTTATCACAAGAACAGCTTCAACATATATTCAAGAAGACAACCAGTCAATAACCCGAGCTTAAAGAGTTTAGCTCATGCTTACAAAAGTTAAAAAGAAAATAACATTCAAGTTCATGCTAACAACCATCATTCACTGAATACTACTAAAATAAGCTACGAAATAAAGATAAACGGTTCAGGGTTTCTTCAGCCGCCGCACTGATTTTTCACGAGCACACCCTTCTCCGATGTTATTTTCTCCTCCTGATTGATTGTTTTTTTTCTCTCCGTTGTCGTCTGTCAAAATATCTGCCATGTCTCTTTTCAACTTCATCCAGGCCTTACACGTGGCTCCTCTCTCTGCTTCCCAACTCTGACGAATCTCCTGAGCGACACGTGTCTGCTTTTGGGACAAGATCTGAAAAGCGCAAAGATCCTGTCTGTTGTGGTCCCAGATGATCTTCATTGGAGTTTTGGCCATGCTACTCTTATGCTGCGACATCAAATCATTCTTTCTTGCTTCTGTCATGCTCCAGCATAATGAGGCCTGTGATACTATTCAAACAATTCCTTTCGCAAAACTCACAGTTAACATAATTACTACAAAATAGACCCGAATTTCATATACTAACCAAACTATCTATATTATACTATTTATCCTATAAAACAAACCTAATTTATCACATAATTAACTAATCTAGACACAAAATAATAACTCTTTAAGAGAGTTATCACTCCCCCAAACTTAAGATGTTGCTTGTCCCCAAGCAACAATGACTCAAACAAAACAAAAGGACCTTAATTTACATACTCTTGTCTTGGAGCTTTCAGTTCACACCACAGAAATTAAGAAGAAAATTTTCATTCATGACTCCTAAGTAATCAAGCTTCAGCCACCACAATTTAATAAATTTAATCAATACAATTTAAACTAGCTTGACAATCAAAGTTGCAAAACTTTTCAGCAAGATAGCTAACAAGTGCTACAAGTTTAAACTTAACTTCCATCTTCAGCTCTCATGATCATTGATGCCACTGCTTTTGACTACCTTCAAACTTCAGCGCATTCCCCACTAATAGAAATTATATCACATCAAGATCAAAAGGTCTTTTGAGCTTCCAATGTAAGGCTGTGGCTAAGGTGGGAACATTCTGGAAAAAGTGACAAATAGATTTGAGAGGCATGCTACAGGTCTTCCACTTAGGGTTTATTCTTGAGATAAAATAGGACGAACTACAGACTCCTCTCATGCTTAAAAGCTTTTTCTAGATGGTTATTTGTCCCATCTAATTTTTCTCATTTTTCTTCTTCCTTTTCTTTCTTTTTTTTTATATATATACACATGCTCCTTACAGGCTGTAGCATGGTTTATTTACAAACAAGCTCGCAGGCTTCTACATAATCAAACTATTGCATCTCTATCCTTCTCTTATTTTTCTAACTTCTAAGTGGGAGAACCTAAGCAAGCCTACCTCTCAAATCAGGGTGAGTGTATGGGAAATTAGCTCACATCTTTTATGGTCAAAATCAACAAAAAGGCTCAAGGCTCAAATCTAGGTGCAAAGGTAAATGATGTACAATGAAAAGAATTTCTGCAGGCACAAAGATGAAGAGACTGCCTAAATCATTTCTTCATGTAATATTCATTCAAATTTCGTCTCAAATGGCCTAACATTTTCAGGTAGGTGGCATCTCACATGTTCTTTTCTCAGCAAAACTAAAGTACCATTTAAACTAAGCACGTAGCATATCAGGTTTTCAAAAACCAAATAACCACAAACTTTGTTCCTCAAGCTAGCCTATCATCCTAAGATTAAACTTGAAAATCTTGGGGGCTGACTCTCAATCACTCAGTCATCAATCATGAAATTTTGAGAGACAAAGATTACTCACACACCCGCATCATTAAGCTCAAGACAAGATAATAGACAGACCATTAATACTTCATACATTCACTTAAACCTCCAACTAGACAAGCTAATTATCCATTCAAAATAAAGACGCCAACTTAAACTAAACAAACTAAAAACAGCGGGTTCAAACAATCACCAAACAAATCCACACAAACACAAATTTAAAACAGAGTTTTTGTTCAAAATGGTAGAGTTTAGAATTGACCACAGCCTCAGGTAGGCTTCTTTTTCTTCACCACAGCAGACGTTCCTTTCTCAGCTTTCTTGCCTTCCACCTTCTTCACCAACTCCTCAGTCTGAAACTGCATCTCCATCATCATAGTGTGAAGGTCTTCAAATTCCTTCAGGATTTGATTGCTTTGCTCAGAGATGTCATCCAGTTTTCCCTGCAAATCCTGCATAGAAATTTGGTTAACTGAAGAAGGCTCCACTCCCTCTCTTTTCTGGGAGTTCTCATGCCTCTGGCGCAGATATTCGACATTGAAGAAGGTCCTTGAGGTCTTTCGCGGTTCTTCATCATGGAATGGGACTCCAGCCTTCTTGCAGATTTCGGAAATTAGAGATGGGCAGTAGAGTGGTCCTAGCTCTTTCGAAGCAGAATAGCCAACCGCATCAATCAGAAATGGTGCATAATTAATCGGATCACCCTTCAAGATAGCAGCAATCATCAAAATACGGTCCTGGCCAATGTTGGTATTGTGCGTTGTTGGGCTAATTCTATTCTTCAAGAAGTGTAGCCACAGGTTCGCTTCTGAGTGTAAGAACTTTGAAAGCAAATACTTGTTGTCCTTTGCTTCATCGTTCCACCTGGCTCCGGGTAGTCCTACCACCTTGAGGGCTTCATCTAATTGCTTCTTCGTAGGTGCGAAACAGACCTCAATGAATTCATCAGGTTCCGGTGCGTTAGTTCCAAACACCTCATGGATTGTTTCAGCATTTAACTTCACCTTCT
>JAPKLW010005548.1:0-20526 GCA_026898455.1 Plectranthus barbatus | reverse complement strand
TTAAAGGGTAGAATTGGCAAAAAAAAAAAAACCGCACACTCTTAAAACTGCAAATGCGTAATTTATGGGAGCAGTTACCAAACGTGATCCAACCACGATCTAGGACAAAATTAAAGCGAATATTTAGTGTGTAAGGCGTGTGTCATTAATGATCTAGCAAATTAATGTAATACCTATCATTTAATATACATATAATATCATTTAAAAAGTTTTACAAATTGGTTGTATGTTTAATTTCATTTAATCATTTTTCATGTAACAGTATATCATTTTTTGTAGCCTGCGTGTAGCATTTTTTCCCAATCAGTATATCATTTTTTTAATTGCGTATATCATTTTATTCTGTTAATAGAGATTTATACTATTATACTTTGACATTAACTTGTTTACTCATAAACAGGCACTAGATGAGTCACTGGACGCAGCACCAGGGTATTCTGTAGAAAAAAAAAACAAATTAATAATAATGACACTTGAGATACTAGAAAATGATATATAAACGATATACTAATGCTATAAACACCAACGAAAAAAATGTTTTCGAAGAACAAATTAGTAACCGCAGAATATAAAAAAAAAACTACACGCAAACTCAAATTCAGTAAATTAAAACATAAAATTCATAACTAGTCAACAAAAAAAAACATATAATGTTTCGAATACATACAAAAAAATTAATATGTAGAACACAACATTTAAAATGTAAAAAAGAATACATACTTTGTATCATAACAATGGTGAACGAGTTTAAAAAAAAAGGATAAAAAAGATAGAAAAAAGAAAACGACGAAAAGCATATAAAACTGTCCATGACAACGAAAAAAAAAATAAAAAGAACATATAAAATAATACCTTGTATGACATCCATGATCGTGCGTAGAAAAAATGGCGCAAGGTGAGTATCAACGAAGAAGGAAGATAAACTAGTAAAAACGGATGATAAAAAAAATTTAATTCAATCAGTTTGAAATAATCGAATAATATGGAATTAAAAAAGATATGATATAAATCAAATCTTGAGTAAATATTGCAGTTACCAAACTAAAAAAACAACCATAATTTAATCAAATTACATTACCCATATTACCCTTAATGAATTAAAAAAGGATTTTTTTAATTGACACATGTCATTATCTCAGCCGCTGGATTGAATAAATCAAAGGTAGTAATTAAGTTCGCTGTTCATTCACAACAGTTAGTTCAGAAATGAACGCAACTCTATATATATATATATATATATATATATATATTACAGTAGATATATTAAGGATTTTAAGTTTTTAAATATATTTTGGTATCATGAATTATTTGAGTTGGGCTACCTAGGTCTCAGCCCGAACAATAATTCGATAATTTAGGTCGGGAAGGTCTCAGGTTAGGCACGCCTAAATGGTTTAGACGGATTTTATCCATTAATTCAAGTCAAACTCATCTAATATACCTTAATTAGAGATTAATAAATCTTATTTGGAATGGGTGAACCCATTTGGGTATGGATAAAACCCGCTAAACCCGCGCATAACTTTCTCTTTAATATGGTTAGAACTTAGAGCGGTGTTAGGTTCCTGTCACCTACCTAATTAACAAATTCTTTTGCAATTTGACCTTAAAAAAAGCAAATTCCTAGGTAGTCTTAGGGATATTAAATATTAATGGGATAAGTTGAGTTGATCTTGGCTGAGTCCAATTAAAATGCAGATTAATGAATTTGAGTTTATTTCGATTAAAAAAAAATTCGCCGAGAAATTGTGATCCTAACCTTAATCTTTTAATTTTAAAGATTGACATATCATGTGAATAAACTTACGCATTATTTCTTATATTACAACAATTGTAAAAACTTTGATGCCATTAGAAACTTTCTCTCTCTTTCTTTTAATTTTATAACTAATAAAAAATATATAAAGTATTCATTTTCTCTTATACAAAATTCAAAAGGCATCACAATATGTATATGTTCATCAATTTAGATAATAAAAATATACTCCCTCCGTTCCGGCTAAAATGGTTCCTTCTTTTCGCAAGGGAATTAAGGACGGAGGGTGTGAATGAAATTAATAATTTATTATTGAGTGTAAAAAGATTGTTATTTTTAGAAATAAGTCAATTCGATTGAGACGTCCAATTTTGTAGGATGGTCAATTCTGCTAAAACGGAGGGAATACTATTTTTAATTTCATCTATATTTGAATATATTGCAACTTAATGAAATTTCTAAGAACTTAATATCTATGCAAAACTATTTGCAATAAATACAATTATATAATTTTAAACTTGAATATGAAATATGATCTTCACTAATAAAAATATATTTTAATAATATAATTATAATAAAAATTATTAATAAAATATTAATGGGATCAATTACATAAATCTATTGAAATTTATTAATACCCATTTTCACTATTATACATTATTGGTCCCCGTTTATCAGAGTAAAAAATATATACACAATGGAAAATTAAGTTTGTTTGTTCGGTAAATTTGAACTTATTCAAGCTGATAGTGACGTGTCAACTTGATTTGTCAAATTTTGTTAAGTACTTAATATCTAGTATCAATATTCAGTATATATTACTAACAATTGAGTATTGAGTTTTAAATTATTAAGGAAAACCATTCACCAACCTGACCACATTATTAAAAAATAATATATTTCTTTTCAGTTATAAATAATTATTAACCCTGTGGTACAATGTCAATATCTTTCCGAGTCCGACTCAGAATAGATTGATAACTCACGATTCACGAATCTCGATCCGTTGACGCCGGCGAACCCCGCCGCACGGGTGATTAAAACCTCATTTCTGGGCAGGCAGAGATGGCAGCTTACTCTGCTGTAGTTTCCTTCGGACAGCTTCTGCAGCAGCTCTTGGACTCCCAACAATTTTCTTCCCACGATCCGAGCTCCAAAATCCAATCTTTCCACCAAAAGATCTGTTCCTTGCAAACCTCCATCCGAACAATCTCCTCCTCCTCCTCCTCCACAGGCGCAAGTGAAACTGCAGAAAACCTCGAAATCGAAATCAGGGATGCAATCTATGAAGCTCAAGATGCAATCGAGTACTTCATCTCTAGAAAATCCACTTCGTTCCCGTTGGAGGAAATAATTGGAAAGATCGACCCCATCACAGAAAAGGCGAAGGAACACGCAGATCTCATCATCAGTAAAGAGAGTGTAAGAAGGGCGGAGGGCGACATTCGCATTCCGCCCCCAAGATCCGGCTTGATTAGGGAGAGTACTAGGATTGTGGGGCAGGAGAGAGACAAGCTGCAGCTGACGGAGAAGCTGCTGAATGAGGAAGACAAACTCTCTGTCCTCCCGATTACAGGGATGGGTGGTACTGGTAAGACCACGCTTGCTAGAAGTATTTACGATGATCCTCGAATAAAGAATGTCTTCGCCTTTCGTGCTTGGGTCACTGTATCTCAAGATTATCACGTTGGAAATATATTGGCCACCTTGTTGAATTCCATGGAGAGTAGGGGTCAGAAAGCCGGCGATAGAGTGTATGAAGGCAGCGATGAGCAACTGAGACTTCTTGTGCATCAAAGCTTGTACAACAACAAATATCTCATTGTGATTGATGATTTGTGGGATGAAATTATTTGGGCTCAACTGAGGAATTTTCTTCCGGATAACAAAAATGGAAGCCGAATAATTATTACCACAAGAATCTCAAGTGTTGCTGATCGTGTCAATTATGCTTTTCGTCATACCATGGGATTTTTAGACGAAGAGAATAGCTGGATATTGTTGTGTGACAAGGCATTCAGGGGAAAGTCGTGCCCTCCTCATTTGGAAAGAATTGGTAGGGAGATTGCCAAAAATTGTCAGGGTCTCCCCCTTTCTCTTAGCGTCATTGGAGGCCTTCTCTCTCAAGAGAGACAGACGGAAGAATTCTGGCGGACTATTGCAGAAAACATAAATGCTGCTATGGTAGGCGAAGGCGAGGACGCCCACCGAGTGATGTCTATATTATCTTTGAGTTATAACAACTTGCCGAGCGAGCTCAAGGCATGCTTCCTTTATTTGGGAGCATTCCCTGAAGATAGTGACATCCCCCTCTCCAAACTTTCCAAGCTATGGATTGCTGAAGGTTTTTTAGTGCGATATCGGCCGGATATGAGACTGGAAGAGGTTGCAGAGGAGCACTTGATGGATCTTGCACTGAGAAACCTCATTACAGTGAGCAAGGTTAGTTCAGATGGGAGGATTAAAACCTGCAGGCTGCACGACAGTATGCGCGATTTATCCGTGCAAATATCAGGGAAAGAGAAGTTCTTCCATTCCGTGAAGAGATATGCCAACGCCAAGGATTTGGAGCAGGGTGCAGAGTCCCAGAGACGTGTATCTATTCACAGAAACATCCTCATGTGTTTGGAAGATGTTTATCACTCCACAAAATCAATCCAAAATGCTCGCAGTCTTCTTTTTGTTGGCCCCCATCACGACCATCCATTGCCTTTCTGTTTAACATTTGATCTGCTGAGAGTGTTCGATGCTTTTACACTCTACTTCATTGAATTCCCAGATGAACTTCTCCAACTCATACATTTGAGGTACCTTTCTTTTACCTATAACGATGACCTTCCTCCACAGATATCCCAACTCCAGAAACTCCAAGTCCTCATGGTTCGCCGTGAACCCAAGATCATATTCGTCGGTGTATCTTTTTTGCCAGACGAAATTTGGGAGATGCCAGAACTGAGGCATCTCTGGTTTACAGAAACTGACTTCCCTGCTCTTCCGCCGGTGATGGCTGAAAGCAGAGCTCTCCTCCATAACCTTCAATCCCTTTCGAATATCAATGCTGATTCTTGCACCAGAGAGGTTCTTCGAAACATGCCTAATCTAAAGAAACTAGGAATGTGGGTTGAAGAACCGGGCGTTGTAGGCCTTTATCTAGACGAGCTCAAACAACTTGAAGCTTTCAAATTCACTGTCTTGAATCCCAGCACTAAGAAGCAGGTTGAGTTCCAGCCTGAGATTTTCTTCCCTCCAACATTGAGGAAGCTGAGTTTGAGTGGTTGTGGACTTTCCTGGGAAGATATGGGAGCTATCGCAAGGCTGCCGGATCTTCAAGTTTTGAAGCTGCGGGAGCTTGCTTTCAATGGAGATGAGTGGTGCCTGGATGATGAATTTAAAAGCCTGAAGTATCTACTGATTGAGTACCTCAATTTCAAGATCTGGAAAGCTGAATTGTTCCATTTTCCGTACCTCAAACAACTGATTCTCAGGCATTGCCATGAGTTGGAGATGATCCCTGGAAATCTTGGATACATAGGAGGCCTTGAACTGATTGAATTGGTAGATTGCAGTCTTGCTGCTATGGAATCTGCAGAGGGCATTGTAATGGAGCAGGAGGGATATGACAATACGCGCCTTAAAGTTCAAATCTATTGTTCCTATGAATAGATTTAATTCTCCATGATTCTCAAGTTCCCACACGCAAGCAACTTTTACATTCTTAGCAGCTAAGGGGGTGAAAATGAAATTGTGGTCTCGTGATGATTTCGAATAAATAAGAGAAGTTTGATATGTATTTCGGGATTTGTTTTAAAGAAAATAACTTGAGATAGTTGCTTGCTCTCTCGTATCCTCTCTCTACAAAAGATTGATTTCGGTCATGGAATCTCAGGGCATAGGCATACAACAGAAGTTCTCTCATTTCTCCGGCAACCGAGGAGTCGAGCAATCGTGTGGGGTCGCTGGCCTCGCTCTAAGAAACTCCTCCGTCAAGAGAGAGATCCGTCACTTGCTTCCCCTTCCAACAAAATTTCTGGTTGGTCTACTCAAACTGCCATTATTCTTCCGAGTAATCCCTCGTGCATAACTATCCTGGAGAAACGAGTAGGGATGTATTTTTTAGAGCTATAAATTAATTTAATCATTATTAAATGAGTCAAACTTGAGTTTTATATTATTCAACTAATGAACTCGAGAACAAGCTCGATAGATAATATTAATATGAAATATGAAATTATTAATTTTTTAAATTAATATTTTTATTGTTATACCCCAAATCGAACAATCGAATTGATAGAGTACCAAGTCGATCGATCATGAGGGAAATACCCCCTCGAGGCACACAACAAGTCAATGTCAACCCAATTCGAATTGGGAATTGCAGCTGCCAAATACAATATCGGCAAATCACACAGATCAAGGGATTCAGGATTGATCTTTGCTACCTTCCAAAGATAGACCCCCAAATCAGTCCCTTAATCAAGTCCTTTCCATGTAAAAGCAAATCAATTTTGTATAAATATGAGAAAGGATTAATGAGAAGGGGTTTTTTTGGCTGATTGTCCAAGCATTCTAATTGAATTCAGATCTATTTTCTTCAGTACTCTTTCAATAAAATATGCGTGTAACAACAATTGGCGCCGTCTGTGGGAATTGAAAGAAGGAAGCAGTGATGGATAGATCTAGATCCGGGAGGACTGAATCAGCAAGTGAAGGGAATTCAGAGATGAACCGAAGAGTTTTTTAGGAACATCTGCAACAAATGCGTGAGGAGATGGAGGAATTAAGAGAACAAAATCGACGGGCTACTCTAGATGCAGAAATGCTTAGGGAGCAACTGGTCGTGTACCAAGAACAGTTCAAATCTAAAAGTGCAGACGATGAACGCCATGAAATTCACTCTGAGAGCACAAGCCATTCAACAGGCCAGAATCAGAAGAGAAATGAACAAGGCGAAAGGGTAAATAATCTCGAATCAAAGGTGGAGGAGTTGACAAAGGCTCTAGCTACTGTACCGGGCCTATTGAATACCGCCGCGAACAACGTAACAGGTGATTACAATGATTCACCATTCGTGGGTCGATTGGCAAACGCATTAATTCCAGAGAGATTCGTGATCCCAGCAATCAAGGCATATGATGGGACCACCGACCCGGATGAATTTATAACACTGTATAAATTCAAGATGCAGACCACAACAATGCCAGAAGTGGTACGAGAGGCATGCATGTGCAGGAGATTTGGTGCGTGTCTCGAAGGGGCGGCGATGCAATGGTTCATGCACCTTAAAGTAGGGAGCATCGAGTCGTTCACTGAGCTTCATAAACAATTTTGCTCACAGTTTTCGAGCAGCAGGAGAATGCCAAAGCGATCGGATGACCTGTACCAAATCGTGCAAAAGGATGGCGAATCGCTACAACATTACATGAAGCGAATCAATGAAGTGAAAGTTGCGATTCCAAATTTCTTGGAAGAAACATCAATTTCGGCTTTTAAGAAAGGGTTAATCCGTGGTTCGAGCCTGTTCTGGAAGTTAGTAAAGTACCCATGTGCTACATATGCCGAGATGATGGCAAGAGCAGACGTGCAGATTCGAAAAGAAATTGAAGAAGAGAACTTTGGGCGGAGAGATAAGGGGCGATTTGTATCACGGCAAGATACGATGTCGGGAAAGAACAAATTCACGCCATATTCAAATCGGGCTGACCGAAAAGTTACAGGAGCACAAAACGCACCGGGGAGTGCAGTGAAATATTTTGACTTGAATACAAACCCAATGGTGGTAATTCAGGAGATGATGGCCCTGAGAGGACAAGTCCGGTGGCCAACCAAAGCGTTAGCCAACATCAGACAGAAAATCCCAGAGAATTACTGTGCGTTCCATCAGGGCTACGGTCACAGAACCATTGAATATAGAGATTTTCTAAGAGAAATCCAGAGGCTTCTCGATCAGGGACATTTACAGCATTTGAAAGGCGAACAAAGGAACAATACATGAAGAAGAAACAAAGGGAAACCAGTTCGAGAAAAGAAGGAAACGACAACTGGAGTAAATCGCGTACCATTGCCGAACGAACCACGAGTAGAAAAGATAATCCACATGATATCCGGAGGACCACCTATAGCGGGGAGTTCGCGAAATGCTTACAAGCGCTATAGACGAGAGGCGAGGAGTATGAATTTGGTGCGTCCATCTTGGCTGTCAGCCGAAGAAATCACATTTGGACCATCGGATTTGGAAGGGGTTCGGCACCCACATGATGATGCCTTGGTAATCGAACTATTGATTGCCAATTGCAGAATGAAGAGAATTCTCGTAGACAGTGGAGCTTCTTCAAACTTAATATTCCTTAAAGCATTTAAAGGGATGAGAATTCCAGAGGAAAACCTAAGTCCAAGCTCGAGTCAGCTTATAGGTTTCAGCGGAGAACAATTGATACCTATAGGAGAGTTGTACTTACCTGTATATTCAGAAGGCATAAACCTCTCGACTCGTTTCCAGGTGGTTGACGCGGACTCTTGCTATAATGCCATCATGGGACGACCATGGATGCATGAATTTCAGGCAGTGCCGTCCTCCTTTCATCAAGTGATCAAATTCCCAACACCTTGGGGAGTTCGATCAATAAAAGGAGAGCAACACACCGCTAGAGATTGCTATGCTGTGACCCTGAGAACAATAAGTATGGTCAAGGTAAAAGAAAGCTTGGAGGAATTAGCCTAACTGGAGAGAGAAGCGGAGTCCACATTCATTGGAAGGAACGTTTCGATCGACGGGCGTAACATTCTGATCGACTTTTTGCGGAGTCAAAGAAGTTCCTTTGCTTTCAACCACACAGAAATGCCAGGAATCGACCCGTCAGTGATGTCGCACCGACTGAAGGTCAATCTGAAAGCCAAACCAATTCATCAAAAGAGGAGACGGTTCGCACCAGAAAAGAACGCGGCAATCGCAGAGGAGGTATCAAACTTGTTGAAAGTTGGGTTCATAAGGGAAGTTAAATACCCTGAGTGGTTGGACAATGTGGTCATGGTGAAGAAAAAGAACGGGAAAAATCGCGTCTGTGTAGACTATACAGACCTGAATAAGGTCTGTCTGAAAGACCCTTTTCCTCTTCCTCATATCGATAGATTGGTCGACTCAACTGCTGGATATCAAGTGATGTCATTCATGGATGCATTCTCGAGTTATAACCAGATCAGAATGTTTTGTTCGGATGAAGAAAAGACGGCTTTCATGACGAACGAAGGCATATACTGTTACCCAGTAATGCCTTTTGGATTGAAAAATGCAGGTTCAACTTATCAAAGATTGATGAACAAAATGTTTGAACCACTGACCGGGAAATCAATAGAGGTTTACATTGACGATATGATCGTGAAGTCATCAAGCTTGAGAGAGCATCTCGATCATTTGGAGGAAGCCTTCGACATTCTAAAAAAGTTTAACATGAAACTGAACCCCAGAAAATGCCAATTCGGGGTAACGACAGGGAAGTTTCTGGGATACGTGGTTAGCAGACAGGGAATTGAAGCGGATCCCATTCAGATTAAGGCAATCCAAGAGTTGAAGCCTCCGACCACAACAAAGGAGCTTCAGAGGATGATAGGAAAGTTGGCGGCATTAAGTCGATTCGTAGCCCGCTATTCGGATCGCACTTCGAGATTTTTTGAATTACTTAGAAAGGCTAAGCGATTCGAATGGACACAAGAATGTGATGGGCGCTTGCACAAATGAAGATTTATCTGTCCACAGCGCCAGTTATGTCCAAACCGCACGCGGGAGAAATTTTGCAACTATACTTAGCTTAATAAGGGAGTAGGATGGATCACAACACCCAGTGTACTATGTTAGTAGAACATTGGTCGATGCAGAAATGCGTTATCCTGCCTTAGAGAAACTAGAGCTGGCATTGGTAATGCCAACAAGGAAACTCCGACTGTACTTCGAGTCACACGAAGTAGTCGTGGTATCAAACTTCCCCATAAAAAACGTTCTGGCAAAACCTGAGTTGTCGGGTAGGATGATGAAATGGGCAGTCGAACTTGGAGGATACGGATTATGATTTGAACCACAACGAGCCATTAAATCCCAAATCCTTGCCAACTTCGTTGCAGAATACACTCCAGAAATGCAAATACAGGCAGAAATCGAGTCCGCACCGGTGGGAGAACCCTTAAAATTTTGGACTTTGCATATGGATGGGTCCAGTAATTCAAAAGGAACGGGAGCCGGGGTATCTTTAACGTCGCCAAGTCAAGTGACGTACCAAAGAGCAATTAAGTTCAAGTTTCGAGCTACAAATAATGGAAATGAAGGTGAGAAAATTACGAGTTAAGTCAGATTCGCAACTCATTGTGAACCAACTCTCAGGTTTATTCCAAGCAAAAGATTGCAGGATGTCAGCATACCAAGAGGTTGCAAAGAGGTTAGAATCAACTTTTGAGGAAATTTCAGTAGAACACATTTCGAGTGAACTTAATGTAGAAGCAGATGCGATGGCAACCCTTGCTGCATCTACAAATATGAATTCATCCCGACTCATTCCACTAGTGACCACATTATAGCCAGCGACTCGAGACCTTTGATAGCGCGTTTCGTAACGCGCTATAGCTGCAAGTGTACAGACCACTGCAAAGGGCAAGTTATAATTTATCGAACACGAAGATTGCAGATTCGAAATACACTCAAGCATTAAAGCACAATTATTTTATTACTATTTAGACGATCCGAATAGAGAGTTTGGTTTATTTAAAACTAGGCAATAATTGAAACGCAATATTTAGAATGACAAGTAAAGAAAATTTATTAAGTTTAGAAAATTTATTGTGGAAATAGGATTCCAGGGCAATCCACATTGAAGAATAATCAAACAATTATTTACGCAATTCAATTCCAATTTTAATTTCCAAAAACATGAGTTAATCTCAAATATGTTATCAGGTGATCCTAACCATAACTTGGAAATAAAAGACCTAGTGACTCCTCTCGGACGCGCAAAAAGACTTTTACTCTTGATAAAACCTTAGATTCTTAAAACCCTTCAATAGTTCAATTTCCTCTCGGACAATCGTTCTATTAAATCCAATTTATCTGCATCTTAATTGATAACCTAGACCTCTCGATTCAAAAGCTATCAATTCAAATCACAATCGATGGCCAGTCTCACGTAATTAATGAAAAGCTCAGATAAAATTAGAACGTAGATGGAAAAGGAAAATCGAATCACATAAACAATTAAATGAAATTCATCAAGTTTCAAAACCCTAGAATCCACAAAGGGATTTAGCCAATCATGCTAACTCCCACAAAAACAAAGGAATAAAGAGTCATGGAACTGAAGAACATGAAAATCAAAAACCCAAAATCTTCAATCTTCAATATCCAGTGTGCTCTTCAAGTTTCCTATTGTTTTCTGCGTTCTCCAAGCTTTCTCTATCTTAAAAATATGTGAAGGAACCTTTTTTTGGTCCTGGGGAGTCCTATTTATACATGGGTATCGCCAAATCTTGGAAATATATGATTTTGGGCTTCAGATTCGTCAGAATTCGTCAAAAATGCGTCAAACTCGGTGATCCACATACCCGATCGGTGATCGCCGAGTATGTTAATTGGGTCGCCGAATTCGCTTCGAAACCAGCATGAAAACTTCTCAAACTCGGCGACCCATCTACAAACTCGGCGATCGCCGAATGTGTCATTTGGGTCGCCGAGTTCATGCCGTGGGATGAAAACAGAATTCCCACTTCGGCGACCCATCTACAAACTCGGTGATCGCCCAGTGTGTCATTTGGGTCGCCAATATCGTCACGAACGTGAATTCAACGTGGTCTTTGGTATTTTCTGACTTCTTCCTTTTCCCGATGCAAGTTAGCATCGATTAGCCCCAGGGTACTTGGTTAGATCTCGTAAACAACTCGACTGTGCATGAAATCTACATAAATAACCACAAACCAAACCAAACGTAATATTTCCTTAAAGAATAAAGATAATGCATGAAAACACCACATAACAATCCAATCTGAGGTCAAAAGTGAGCTAATCTATATCAGTAGAATGCACAAAGTGAGTGTTTATCAACCCCCCAAACTTAAACTATTGTTCGTCCTCGGACAATGAAGAAAAAAAATAAAAGAGCAAGATAAACACGAGGGGTGCATTAATTGATCATTAGCTGTTTCAGACTCAAAATGGGGTTGTGATTCTCACACCAACACTGCATCACTCATCAGTTTAGTGCAAACAAAACAATCTCAATCCCGGCCTCTAAAAGTCTGCTTCTCACAAGATAGTGTGTCACTCATATTTCACTCAAATTGTAGGAAAGACTAGTGTATACTCTCAAATTGTCAGCTGTACAACTCTACTACCATAGGCTTGCTCATCGTCTAAACTCTCCACTGACCGTGGGAGTGCTAGGACAAAGATCAAAAAGGTCTTTATCTTGGGTTTTAATGTAGGCACATTGGTGAGGGGTATGGAAAATTTGGCTAAGTGACTAAATAATTACAACCTTATAACTCCATTCACTTCAACTATTCCTCATCACATACCATCTTTAGAAACCAACTGACTCAAACAAAAAACTATAACAATAACTGAAACAGATACATCCCATCAAGAGTAATTCAATTGTATTCAGACTCAATGCTAAAATCATCTACAATACTCTTGTGCATTACTAATTTGAACAGGCAATTATGCACACTCTATAAAACCAACGCAAAGACCATGCACATTTTGTGCGTTACTCGATTTTTTTTTATTATTATTTTTTTTTACAATTCTTTTGGACATATATTACACTAACTTGTTGAAGAATACTGCTGCACTCATTGTGCACTGTACTTATACTAACATACTTGTCCATCAAAAGTGTTTGGACTACTTACATATAAAGACTCTACTTTCACCACCTAACATTATTGGATGCCCTTACAATTCTATCCACACCTCCTATCGTTCGGGCTAAGAAAGAAAGATTTTCAGGCTTAACTGGGCTAACAAAGGAGTATGTATCGGGTTAGTGTTTGGGTTCATTGTGGCTTATGAAACGATGGCCTAAGATCATTTCTAAATCCTTGACACTCTCCCTTGCAGTTTTGAGACAGAAACCAGAGCAAGTTCTAGAGATCAAGTGTACAGCGACATACTCTCGGTGAAACAAACACAGGCTCAATTCTCACAGGCTATAAGCATATCTTAGAGGCCAAAATTAATTTCGTAACAGTCCACACCTTACCAATTTATGTACAAATTATCAGTATAAGTCTCACGAGAAAGAAAATGTTGTCATCATAAACTTGATCAATAATGCAGATAAAACAACCCAGTCATTTCATTCCCTTCCAATATCAGAATTCCCGATTACAGGCCCAAAAGTAAAAGAAAAAGAAGCAACTACAAGTTCAAATAACCTAATCTACTCTAGCAAAGCAAATAACCAAACAAAAATAAAGTAGTTCACAGTGCGATAGTCTCAAATTCAAATCCAGTACAATTAAAGCAGTTAGAGGTGGAACAGAAAAGAAGAAGGGGGAAACACACATCGACCGATCACATCCCCCTCCCCCAAACTTATTCGATACAAAGGAAAAAATAAGTTTGTGGGAAAAAGATCACAGAGATGTGTGTGAAACCTCAATGGAACCTCACTGTGGCGGGGGCCAGTACTGCGGGAAGCGAGCCATGAACTGGCGCATCTGCTCCTCAGCTGCCTGCTGCTGCTCCCATCGTGCCCTCTCCAGCGCAAAGTGCTGCTGCTGCGCCGCCCACTCCTCCTGCTGCCGGTCAAAGTGACGCTGCTGCGCTGACCACTGCTCCCTCTGCTGATCCTCGAAGGATCGTCGAGCTGTCCACTCTTGCCGCTGCTCTGCCTCAAAAGAACAGCGCTCAGTAGAGGAGGCAGTCTGAGCTGCTGACAGGGCCTGAAGTTGCGTGTTCCAGTCGTCCCACTGCTGCTCCAGGCGGCTCAGTTGGTCTTCGAATGCCACACGATGAGTGCGACGCTCGTAGAAAGTGGAGGTGTCCCTCTGGGTCCCCCGGGAAGTGCCTCCCGTCTGAAAGTGGGGTGGCTGCTTGTCTGGCTGTCTTCGGTCAGAACCTTGCTCGTGACCTCCAGCATCCTCATCATCCTCATTATCTTCATCATTTTCAGCATCCTCGTCATCCTCATCTCCGCCGGTGGGACGGAGGTGAGGCTGCCTTGCCATAGCGTCTGCGGCGGCCTGAACTGCTTCCATGTGAGCCAATGTATCTAACTCCCAGTTCTGGCGGTATTGGCAAATCCCTACATTAGTGAGCTCGGGATTTGGCAGTGGGAAGGGCGGTGGTGTGCGCTGGCAAAAGAGGTAGGGTGGGTGACCGGTCTGGAGGAATCGGAGAGCAACCAGCTTCTGGATTGTCAGCTTTGTCAATGGTTCGGCCGGGTGCACCCCCGGATCGATCCCCATCGCCATAATGAGGTGGGTCCATAGCCCCCCAATACAGATCGGGCCCCGGCTGGACGAGGATGCCCGACTGGACTGTTGCAAAAATAGCTGGGTAAAATTTAGGGCCTGCCCATGGAGCATGCAGTACATCACCATAAGTTCAACATCCCTCATCGAGTTGTTATTCTTTCTGGCAAAAAGAGTGTGTGCCAGAATCCGCTGAATGATCTGGAAGACAGGGTTCCGAATTATGGACGCTTTGCACTTGCCAGATTCCCAGGCTGGGCTGTCAGCGGCGCAGATGGTATGCCAGAAGACTTTAGCATCAAAGCCTCTCGGTTTGGTGTACACACCAATGTCAGGGACCCTGAAAGCCCTGTTGATCTCCTTTGTGGTGAGGGTGCGGTCCTCATTTAGGGCACGGAATGTAGCTCCAGTCGGCGTGTTCCGGGCCGTGGTAGTGAGCTCAAAAGTAGTGAGGATCTCCAAGGTGAAACACCTGTAGGTTGGGTCCTCGAGCTCCAGAATGGGGTGCCAACCGATGTTTGAGAATAGCTCTTTGACATTATCGTAGAGCCCCAGTGCCTGAAGTGTGTCAACATCTGGGTATCGGGTTGCTTCAACCCCTCTCTCTACCAAGGCTTTGAACTTGTGATGAAGATCCAAACCATGGAGTTGGATCCCGTATGATTTCGGCCTGGTGGACTCAATGCGGCGTCGAGGTGCCATTTGAACTCTGCATGACAGAATCATAGATCAAGACCAGTAGATGGCATAAGGAAATATGTAAAATAAACTAAACTTACAAGTAGTGCAGCAACTCCATATTCTAACTAACCATGCATGCAGTATCAACGAACATTCTCAACATCTATCAACATCCAATATCCCCAAGTGTACCCCCAAAACTCAAGCAAGTATGACTAAATGCAGTGATAGGATTTTCAATTCAATTTCCCACAAATCCAAGTTCTAGACGAACATAATTCAATAACATCAATACAAAAACCCCCAAATCAAAACTCAATCCCTAAAATTACTAAAACAATGCAACAAAACCAAATATGCTTAAACATGCTATCTAAAATCGAATTACTAAATGAAAATGAGAGTTTAAAGCAAATAATCCAACATTCAACCTACATTATCAACTAAGCGATGAAATATGTGTACGAAATTGAAATAAACATAAAGATTAAGAAGAGTACCTTGAATTTGAAGTGAAAATTGAAAAACAAACTTAAACCCTAGGATTTGGGGATTTTGATGTTTTTGGATGAAATTTGGAAAAGTAATCGGATAGAAACCTCCAAAGTATGATGGGAATGCAATGTGCGGAAGGATTTGAGGCAATTTGGAGTGAGGGGGTCGGATTTTTAGAGAGAAGATTTGGTTGTTTCGTGTGTAGAGAAAATAGGTTGAAAAGTGAGGGAGAATGAGGGGTTTCAGAGTTTTAATTCGCTCATTTAACAATTTTGGCAACCCAGGACCCATTCGGCAATCGCCGAATTTGTAGTTGGGTCGCCGAAATTGTGTCGAAACATTTTCTGGGAAAAGCGGATTCGGCAACCCGTCTACATTTTCGGCGATCGCCGAAAATGTAAATGGGTCGTCGATTTTGTGCCGAAGCAAAAATAAAAAAATGCAATTTCAGCGACCAAACCAACGAAATCGGCGATCGCCGAAATCATTTTCGGGTCGCCAAAATTGCTTCGAACCTGTATGAATTTGACGACGAACTCGACGACCCAAGATTCACGATCGGTGATCACCGAAGGTGTAATTGGGTCGCTGTTTTCGTTGCTTCCGGCAATTCCTCGCGTTCCGAACTCCTCATCTGCAACCATTAACTTCAACAACCAAAAGTGAATGTAAACTATGGAAAATGGAGTAAACCAACTCAAAACAAGAGCATAATAAACTAATTGAAACAGATACTGACTCCAAATTGACCAAAACTGTATAACAAAACCAGAAATAGGTTGGGTTGCCTCCTAACAAGCGCTTTATTTACTGTCTGTAGCTAGACAACTCAGAAACACTCTATGAGTCAGATAGATGAAGTTCAGAAACGGCTGACACAGATTCAGATTGCAGATAAGTTTTCACTCTATGACCATTGACGGTGAAGTGTGTGCCATAAGATCCTACCAAGTCTAGTGTGCCATTAGAATTAAATTTTTCAATGATATAAGAGCCAGACCATCTAGACTTAAGTTTACCAGGAAATAGTTGAAGTTGAGAGTTAAAAACAAGTACCTGATCCCCCGGATTGAAGCTACGGTTGCGAATACGCCGGTCGTGGAACCTCTTGGCGCGCTCCTTGTACAATCTGGAGCTCTCATATGCCTCAGCCCGAAACTCTTCTAGTTCAGTCAATTGCAGGCATCGCTGCTCAGACGCAGTCTTCACGTCCCAATTGATTTTCTTGACTGCCCAGTACGCCTTGTGCTCCAATTCCACTGGTAGGTGGCATGCTTTTCCAAACACCAATTGGTAAGGCGACATACCAATTGGAGTCTTGAAAGCAGTCCTGTAAGCCCACAGAGCATCATCCAGACGAGTGGCCAAGTCTTTCCTAGAAACAACAGATTTCTCTAGGATCTGTTTTATCTCCCGATTCACCAATTCCGCTTGCCCGTTGGCTTGGGGGTGATATGGTGATGTGACCTTATGCTGAACTCCATACTTTGCCAGTAAACTCCCCAACCATCTATTTTTGAAATGTGACCCTCCGTCACTCAGTAGTGCACGCGGTGCCCTAAAATGGGTCAGAATATTCTTTCGTAAAAACCTCAGTACCACCTTGGAATCGCTGGTCACAGTGGGGATAGCCTCTACCCACCGGGTCACATAATCCACAGCTAAAAGAATGTATTGATATCCATGGGACTTAAGGAATGGCCCCATGAAATCAATACCCCAAACGTCGAAGGGCTCTATTTCCAGCATGAACTTCTGCGGCATCTCATCCTTCTTTGAGATGTTCCCCATCCTCTGACACCTATCACATCTGGCCACGAATCTTTGACAGTCGCGGTAGATAGTGGGCCAGTAAAATCCACTGGTGAGGATTTTTACGGCTGTTGATAACTCTCATTTAGAGTTATCTTTTGATCCTTTTTCCTAAACTTTAGATGTTGTTTTGAATAAGATGCTTGGCAATCAAAGTCCTTTTTGCTTATTTACGTTTATTTGTAACTAAGTCATGGTATTTTATATTATGCAAGTATTAATAAGTTTTTGCAAGCTTTTGGGCAGTTTTGACCAGGTTCGGAATGCTGGAGCTTACTTGCCGCATACCGCATGCTTGAGCATAGGAGATGCATGAACAAGAAGACTGAAGACCTTCTCTCTCCGGGACCACTTTGAGACAAGGATAAAGGTCCTTGCTGATCTTGTCTGCTGGAAGGACAGGTGGCAAAAAAGGAAGCTGATCCCTTGTCTGGACGAATAGCAACCCCTTAACACATGGACACATCCAAGGGAGGGAGAGAAGATCGACGGTTGTGGAAAATTGTGAAGAGATATTAACCAAAAGAGAGAACACGAGGGAGACACACGCGAATTGAAGGAGACAACCAGGGGATTGGTGATTCAGCTTGGGAAGGAAGTTATCGGAGCAAGAAGGGATCATCATATAGTTTGCTTTAATCTTTCTAGTTGTATTTTGGTGATGAATGATCTCATGTTCTTAATCCTTTCATTTCCGAGTATGAGCTAATTTCATTTACACTTGGGTTGTGGAACAAAGTACCATTTGCTTGAATATATGTTAGAATCGAGTTTTGCATGACTGAACTTATCTTTAATCCTATTTTCAATCGTTTCTTGAGCACGACAGTGAATGGAAACCCATCACCTATGGAGATCGAAAGGTGAAATAGGCCGAGAGGATTTTAGATAATTGTGTTGATTTCATAGACATATGAGAAAATGCAACTTAATCGAGCTTAGCTTCATATCGCTATCATCCAATCACTGAGAGAGGCATAGACATATGAATCCTAGTGAAAAGGTGTAGATCTAGTAGGACGAAAGTTCGCTAGGCAGAATTAGGAAAAGTTCTAAGGTTCAGGGAATTGCGAGACATAAACTCTAGCATATATGATAGCTGTGGTGTGTTGTATTCCATAATCTGAGTGTGTTTTCCAGTATTCGTGACACCAGTCATAACATTTATGCTTATTTTGTGGAGTGAAGAAGTACTGCTGATTTTAGCTTTGTTTGGAGTCATAATTATTGCATACTTTATGTTTTGATTAGGATTTAGACAACACCCCTTTTCTAATTACAAACAATTCATAGTGCACGATTTAGAAACCCACTCCCTTGGGTTCGATATCTGGTCTCATTTGACTATATTACTTGTGATTTGTGTATACTAGCACATTAGTCTTGTAGTATCACTATAGAACACAACAAGTTTTTGGCGCCGTTGCCGGGGAGTGGCTAAATTTAAATCTGAATGCTTCTGAATTGTTTGAATATTATTGTTGGTCCCAAAATGTCAGAGTCGTCGTGTTGATAAGTTACCACGAAATGCAGCGGAATATGTTTTTCGTCTCTTGCACTTTAATGTTATTTTCCAAAAATAAGTTAGCTCAAGTTATGATTTTAATTCGTGTTCAGATATACTCTAGCAACTCCGTTGCTAGGTTTCAAATAGATCTTTGAGCAATAAATTAATAAAACAATAAAAGCACACAAGATTTATAGTGGTTCGATCAAATAGATCTACGTCCACTCCTTAGCCGAAACGCTAAGAATTTCACTAGAAAAGTATACAGATTACAAGGAATCGCCTTTCCAGTTAAGTAGGCAGTGAGCTTTCGGCCTGGCTACTTGACAGCTATCCTCCGTTAGTCTGCACTCCTCCGGTAAGGTTTGGCTGGGGTCAAGGGCACACCTTTGAAACTCCTGCCTTGCCTGATGTGGAAGAAATAGACACTTCCTGTTTTTCCTTAAGTATGGCTAGACGCCCGTTCTAGTCTTAACCTTTTCAGGTGTTCGACTGTTAGATTCTTTTCTAAAAGAAAGAAATCTCAATGATTGAAATATCCTTGAATGCAATCAAGAATATCTTCAATGGAGTGTCAGTACTTCAATGAGCGACACTTCTGGTTGTTGGGAGCTTTTAGATAGACTTTGTACAGCTCTCAACTGACTACTTTCAATGTTCACTTCGTCAAAGGAATCTCTAGCTTGAGCGTTCGTGAATGAGTAAAGTGAGTAGAGTAATTGTAAGTAGTTATCGAAGTTGTTCGGTTGTCTTGTGTGTATACTTAAATCTTCTTCTTCAGACTGTCTTTTATAGGTGGAGATTCAAACTTGAATCTCTTTATCCGTTAGACTCAACGGCTCCTTGATCTAAAGAGGTTGGTGTGTGGCTCTCACTTTTATTTTTGACTTGTACTTTCCTAACCACTTCGGGAAAGTCTTATCCTTTTGTGTGAGCTTTTTGTCAGAGTGGCAGTCCGGCTTCGAATATTGTTCTTGTATTGGTTTGCTGAAGTCTTTTTTTGCTGCCTTTGATCCTTTGACTTCTTTTGTTTTAGACTCTTTACTTTGATGCTGAAAGATTCGAATGCTAATGCCTTAGCATTCTGTCATACGTGCTTTCAGCCATTTGCTAGTGATCCTTTGTTGGCTTGTTTTTCTAGCAGATTGTGAGTTGAATGCTGATATCATTTGCTCCGTGTCTGCTAGTCGATACTTCTTAGCACACTAGTCTATTACAACTCGATGTTCAACTTATACAGGACTTTACAAGTTGTGTTAGACTCTCTAGATTTCAGCAAATGATCGACCAACTAAATACGGTTTGATCCAACAAAACCTTTTACAAATAAATCCTAAGGGAGATTTTAGGAATAATTTCCCAACAATTTCCCCCTTTTTGGTGCGATCAAAGCTTACTATCATTTGCTGACCATAAGTGGAAGAATGTCTGTATTTTACAATTCCATGTTATTCTATCAATCTAACTCAGAGTTTTTCCAATTAGGTTCAAGCAACAACAATGATTTAAGTCAAATTCCCCCTCAACAAGTGCTGGGGAATATTTCTCGATTAAATATGAGTAAGTGTTTGCAACAAAGCAATATGCTAGAAATTCTAGCACTCATTAAATCATCAAGCATTCATGTTCATCAATCAACATATAATCGTCATGTCCACATGTAAATTTGTTGAGTACACCAGAAGTGTAAATCAACTAGAACACACCAGCAAAATTCAGAAGTGGACAAAAAGATTTTGTCAAAATCTGATCCAATTTCATATATGATATTGCAAGTTTTAAGTACAAATTGGATACAGAGAGTAAAAGAATTGACCTTGTC
>JAPKLW010005547.1:0-20531 GCA_026898455.1 Plectranthus barbatus | reverse complement strand
AGATCCCTGGCCTGGCCCAACTAGAAACCCTAGAAGATGCCTATAAATAGGATCTTATGGTTGAGAGAAAAACCCTAGTTGTCTAGAAGTTGTCATTTTCATAAGCTCATGTGTTGAGCAATGGTTAGGGTTTAGTTCTCTAAAACATTGTAGATGTAGAGTTTTTGATTGGCATCTACGATTCGGAGGATTGCTGTCCACCCGGTATCCGATCGTGGTTCGTGGGACACAGGCTAGAAGATCTCCAGTGGAATCGATCTTCAGATCTGTAAAGATCTATTGGTAATTCTTGATCTCCTTGATTTAATTTAATTAAACCATGTATATGTACGTTTGGTATCCAACATCGATCGTGGGGACGATCCGCCTTCACCAGCGTGTTCCTTCAATGTCGCCACCTCCGACGCCTAGAAGGAGGGGGTATGGCTCAGGAACTACCTTTTAGATTTGGGCGTGATCCTGAGTTTGCTGAGGACCATCACAATTTATTGTGATAACTCTGGTGCAGTGGCAAACTCAAAGGAACCGCGGTCTCACAGGGCAAGCAAACACATAGAGAGAAAGAACCATATCATACGAGAAATCGTATCAAGAGGTGATGTGCTGATCAAGAAGATTGACACTAAGGACAACCTTGCTGATCCATTTACAAAGAGCTTGCCACAGAAAGTTTACGAAAGACATATTCGTGAGCTGGGTCTGAGGTGGATGCCAACCACTGACAGTGGTTAAAGAGATAGCAGGCTAGATAGACGGACTGTATACTCTGTAATAGCTTAGTTATGCTTTGAGTATAAGTGGGAGATTGATGGGTTTTGTATACTGAAAGCATTTATTATAATGAGTATACGACAGTTTATTTCTCCTATCTGTCAAACAATCTTACATGTATGTAACAATGGTATCCTCTTGTCTCACCGATAGGGACGATCATACGTCGTGTTGTAGATCGCAGAAGACAGTATGATCACTTGGCCTAGTGAGACATAAACCTGATCACAGCCGAGACAGCGTATGAGGATACATCTGTCCGGATGGTTGCGGCATTATCGGAATAAGTAGTCTGTCTTGGTTACTTGACATGCTGGTACACAAGGGTGGCGTATTGATGGACCGCAGTGAGATGTATTCGTTTGTCTGACATCAGCAAATACAAGATCTCGTTATTGATTGAGTCCAAACCCTAACGAAGATTCAGGGGTTTGCACGGGTTGACAGTTGCTTTTACTTGCCATGGTGGAGAGCCTGAGTAACGTGCTCGTATATCCGCATCTTGGGTAACAACAGTTCGTGTACTACCACCTGAGACTGGGTTTAGGTAACTATATCCGAGTAATAGGATGGGGACATTCATTGAGGAACTCAATGACATTCATCGTGCCAAAGTCCTACAGGCTGATTAAGTTCAGGCACGAGTGATAAGGATTGAATGGTACTACTCAGGAATAATAAGATATTAATTAATTGTATTTAGAGCTTGTCAGAAGCTCTGATTAATTAATGAATGTCCGGTAACCTTAAATATGGGGATTCTCAATTAATGCAGCCCGTTCTAATAACGTGGTAATAAAGGGGTAGGTCAGTATTAATTCTGTGGTGAAAAAGAATTAATATTAATTAATTAATTAATTGTGTCCTGGGTTGTGGATATGGGAATTAATTAATTATAGACCCACTTTATTATTTGCATTAGGTCCTAGGACTGGCCCAATTAAATATGCTGAAAAAAAAGGCCCAGTAGCCCATTAAGATAAAACCCTGGGTCTATAAATAGACCACTCTCTCTTGGAAACCCTAGCCACTTTTGTGATTATTCAAATCAGTCAAAACCCTAGAGTAGAGAGAGAGGGGCGGCGCCTGTGGAGGGGAGAAGAAGAGTTTTTCTGCTCCGGCCTACAACATAGATTTGTGGAATCCTCACAAGTAGCAGATCTGAACAGCATTGGGACACAACCCTGAAGATTTGATTTGGAGAACAAGATTTTCTTTTTCTTCCTTTCTTTGTTTTCAATTTTATCAAGAAATTAGGCTTCTTATATCTGTTTCCGCAGATTAAATCGAATCGCGTAGTTGAATTGGAAATTGGATATTCAAACGCGAAAGATTGGATCAAACTCTACAGATTTACGGTAATCTCTTAATCCACAATTCTAAGAATTAAATTCATAGGAGCATGCTAGGTTTTATTGTGAATTTTCATTGTGTACAATATCCATAAATCGATCCGGTTCAGTTAAATTTTGTGATTCGGTTCACATGAAATCCCAACACGAAGAAGGTGAATCCGTAGACCCAACGGCATACATAGGTATGATTGGTTCATTTCTATATCTAACGGCCAGTAGGCCAGATATTTCATATGTTATAGGAGTATGTGCTACATATCAAGCAAATCCGAAGAAATCGCACATGGAGTACGCACGAAGGATTGTCGGATATCTGAAAGGGACAGAGTCGTTAGGAATTTGGTATCCAAGAACAGACGATCTCACACTCGTTGGATACTCAGAATCAGATTTCAGATGATGTCAAATAGATTGGAAAAATAGAAGTGGAACACGTTAATTCCTTAGACACAAGCTGATAAGTTGGTTCAGCAAAAAGCAACACTCCGTAGCAACATCCACAACGGAAGCTGAATATGTGGTTGCTGCGAGTTTTTGTACGCAAGTGTTGTGGATCAAACAACAAATTCAAGATTACGAAGTTAGCACAGGATGCGTCCTGATCTACTGCGATAACAATAGTGCAATGTGCATCACTAAGAACCCAGTGCATCATTCAAGGATGAAGAACATTGACATCCGACATAATTTCATTAGAGACCACGTTGAAAAGAAGGATATCTCCGTGGATTACATCAGAACAGAAGATCAGCTGGCAGATATCTTCACCAAACCTCTGGCAGAAAACGAATTTAAGGAGCTATGTTTTAAACTTGGCTTATTGGAATTGGATGAGGTTGTGGAAGAATGAGTCCGAGCTCTCATTCTGTTCGCAGATTTCTTGGAATACTTGGATTTCTGAAGTTCATGCGGATTAGAGTGTGTCCAAGCTCACACTCTCCAGCAGACTATAGAAAGATTTGGTTTCTTTGCTCAGTCCTAGATCTCAGCAAATTCGTTAACCATCTACTAAAGATTGAATTTTAGCAGACATCATGGAGATTGCTAAGTCCTAGCTCTCAGCATATTAGGAAGAGTGCTGAATCAATCTCAAAAAATTGATCAGATAATGGGAATCAAAATCGGGATATCAACCAATGAAGCAGTTACAGACCTCATTAATGGAGTAAATTAATGGAGTGATACTCAATATTTGTTATCATTTCCGAAGATTTCGCACAAGGCTCGAGATAATTTAGTTCAGAATATAGCGTCTCAAATGGCCACGTGGAAGGCAATACCAAAACTATCGGTTCCCAAGGCAAAAAATTTGATAGATCAAACAAAACCACAATGAGAGGTGTGTCTATTTAAAGAGAAGATTCAGTCATTTAGGAATTCATTCTCAAACCTTCGGAAATCATACCTCATTCATGCCTTCAATCCCTTTAGATTAAACCGTGTTGCTCAAGAAAATCAAGATGAAATTATTTTCACCCACACCAAAATACCTTCAAAATGGGTTCGAGCAACGTGACTTGGAAGTCTCCAAATTGAGAGGAAGAATTGTAATCTTCACAGAGATCATATCTAAGAAGATTCTCTCAATTCTCGGTTTACCATTGATAATGGGTTTTCTGATATTAGAACCAAACGGAGATAGGCGGTCGATTCTTTCAGGCCATGACAACTATATTGTTGGAGAGATATAAGCTTGTCAGGTGGGTCTGAGGATGGATAATCCTTAGTCACAAGGTTTGGGATTTCCCTTGGGTAGGGAATCCCATACTATTCCTTCCTCATCTCTTCTTCGAGAATTGCAAAAGCTCTAAAATGAAGACTAAGAAGAGATGAAGGAAAAACTTGCGATTGGAGTAGATGCAACCCGAATGTATCTACTTGGCACTTGAAGCCTGGTAAGCATGCAGATGGTGCAGATGTTACCCATCCTACGAATAGTAGGGACATTTGTACGGCATCTGGTGTTGATAGAAAGTGCGGACACCAGCTCCGAGCTGAGCAGATGGTGAGATCTGCTAGCCTCGGACTTCCTATCCAACTATATGCTAGATGGTCCGCAGGCTGATATATAAAGAGATGTCTCTCAAATTCGAGGAAGGAGATGAAGTGACAAGAGACATCTCTCAGCCATCAAGGAAGACGTTGCTGCACAAGTGGGGTGACTTGCAGCAACGAGCTCGGAGAAGAGACCAAGAAGGAGCAGATCTAGCAAAGGCGTTATTTGGAGCAGTTCGAAGGAAAGAATGGATCATTGTGACTTGTAGTTTTACTTTGTGAAGTGTAACACTTGTAAATCAGTGATTTCAATAAATCAAGATGCTCATTTTGATGATAATACTCTGTTGTCTCAAAAGAATAACTGCCTAAACAAAATGCTAGATCATTAGACTCTTTGTGTTAATAGAATCCTATCCAAAACACTTATGATTTTCCTTGATGAAAAATTGAAGATGTAAAGGAAAATCAGAAGATAGGAATTGTTAAAGTGTCTCTCCCAAAAGGATAAGTCGGATGCAGAGTGCTTGATGGTTAAAAATGTGAAAACTATTATCAAGCAAAACACACTGCTGACTGCTGAGTCCAAGCTCTTAGCAGATTCCCTGACGATTATTGTGTTCGAGCTCTTAATAAAGACTCTTTGGACCTAAAAGATTCTTGAACTAAGGAAGAGTCTGAACATTTTCTACTGAATCCAGGCCTTCAGCAGAGGACCGGTGATTGCTGAGTCCAAGCTCTCGGCAATTTGATATTGTTTGCTATATTCGGCTTAGTAGGCAAAACGAAGAAAAGCTACTGAGTCCAACCTCTCAGTAGACTAGCATAGATAGTTATTTTCATAGCATGGTACAGATTTGCTGTTGAGTCCAAGCTCTCAGCAGATTCCTAATGTCCATGGTAATTCTAAGATATCAGAAAATTCGAAGCTTAAAGCTAAGCCCAAGCTCTCAGTTGTCATATCAAAGATATCTTACTGAGACTAAGTGTCCTGCTAATTCCAAGCTCTTAGCAGAAGTATATAGACTACTGAGTTCAAGCTCTCAGTAAAGAAGACTCAAAAGATGACATAATTTAAGAGTCTCATTCATTCGTTGAGTCCAAGCTCTCGGTGGAACCCCGAAGACTGCTGAAGCAGACACTTGTAGATAAATAAATATGAAATCCTAACATACTTAAGAACTAAACTGCTGAGTCCCAGCTCTCAGCAGATATCTAAAGTCTACGGGAAGTAAAGACCTTGCGAAATTATGTGAATTGCTGAGTCCAAGCTCTCAGCAAATCATCAAAGGTCTACGGAACACCAAGATACCCGCAGAAAACAAGATCATTACTAAGTCCAAGCTCTCAGTAAATCACTGGTATCTACAGTATTCTGAATAAGCAGGAATTGATTTCATGATGAGTCCAAGCTCCCAGCGCGGGCCTACAGTTTGCTGACATTGAAACTATCAGCAACGTACCTTTTTTCATGATAAAAAAGGCTAATGATTTCAAATCCCTCGAAAGGCGGGATTATTTGATTGATGGAGCAGCAGTAGAGTCTACATTAATTAAAATGGTGATTATATCTCAGGGCGACGATGAATAACCAGAAGCCACGTCAGCCACGCACAACTTTCCATTATCTTAGGATGAAAGGCGAACCGTCACCAACTGCTCAACCGTCGATCCATCCAGATCAGAAATAAAATCCAACCGCACATAGAAGGAGGAATACTTACAATCATATAAAGGAAGTTGGATTGGGATTTTCAAACCCTATTACCTCATATATTTCTGATTTCGAATTTCTTCAACTCTATACCTCCTTTGAGTTTCAGAAAAATCAACAATGGCGAATCCTCCAACCGTTCCAGTCCCCCTACCGAATCGTCCGGAAGACCAATCATTCCTGGAAAACCAGAACAGTTTCAACCAACGTTCACTGGGATAGTTAAGAAGGAGGATATTGATGAATCTATCTCTCACTATCGCTTGGTATCTATTGCTCACGGTAAGATACCCAGCAAACTAACCGTTGAACAGAAGAGGGCAACTCAAGTGAAGAAGGACAAGATACTCTACGAACCCCAGCTCAGAAAGAACTTCTGCGACATACTCATCGGCAAACTCAATCGAGAAGGTCTTTTAAAGTACCTGTTTGCGGAACCCCTTAAATTCAGGCCTCACATAGTTGCGGAATTCTTCGCCCGAGCTGTGGTTGATAAAAGTGAAAAATTATTCACAACGAGTGTTTAGGGGACGAAGATTGTGATAAGCTCTGAAGTGTTAGGAGCGAAGTATGGGTTGTGAACAGATGGAGAAGAAGTTGCTTCCTACAAAGTAACAGATGATGCCGAGATGGAGCAGAGATTGCATCTATAGAAGTTACCTGCATACAACGAGCCGTGGAAGGTGGCAACACCATTAAGGTCGCTCGATGAACCTATGAAGAGCCTCACGCAGATTGTCTTAAGGATGTTGGTAGGAGAAGTTGGCTCTCTTTAAGAGTTGAGTGCTAAAAAGTTTGCGGTAATGAAAGCGATCGATGATCAAATTCGTGGAAATTGGGCGACGTTCATCTATACCAAGTGGTTGGCTCATGTCTACAAGAATAAGAACATCAAGACAGAGCGCACATTCACCCAGGATGTGGGGTTTGGATTGAAGATAAGTCAGTTCCTGGAAGGAATCATACCTAAAGGGAAACGCTGTCGTGGAGAGAATTTGCAGCCCACTGACTACATACTGCCAACCAAGAAGCAGCCACCACCCACAGACATCAATGAGCCACTCATTCCTAAAGGAAAGAGTAATGTCAACCCCGACTAGCCACTATCTGATGAGGAAGAACCCTACCAGGGAGATGTCGTTTTGCAAACAACAATCCCACTGACTAAGGAGGAAGTAGCAGAAGAAAAGAGGAAGGCCGAACGGAAGCCCTGTTAAGAGAATATGAGAACTTGCTGGAAATCACTCATCTGGAACCCACTCCACCCCCTGTGCAAGTTGTTGCAAAGAAAAGGCATTCTTAGCGAAGTCCTCAGCAGAAGAAGAAGAAACTAGCAGACGCTAAAGGGAAAACAACAAAGAAAGGAAAGCATGATCGCTTTCAAGGATCAACTGTTCAGGTCATAGTTCCGGTGGTAGATACTTCTCTACCAATTCCTAACATTGCCAAAGCTACAGAAGAGATTCCTGTCCTGAAATCCTCTAAATAAACAAAGAGGAAATTGGATTTCACTACCGAGGAGAAAGAGGCATGGCAGAAGAGGAAATAGGAGAAAGCTTTAAAGAAGGATGTAATCACGAAAATCGTATTCAATTAAATAAACACGAAATTTGGATACAATTCAATCTCAATTTGGATCAAAATACATTTTGTGGATTCTATCTCTATTCTTCCTTTGATTCTTCTCTTCGAACTTGATCTTTAAGTGTTCTTCGAGGTCTTCAACAGAATTTGGCTCCGTCGATCCTCTTCAATTTGATCTTGAAGCTTTATAACGTTAATCCAAAGGGTTTTCACCTTGTTTTTGGATTAAACGTCATTCTTGAATGATTTCTTGAAGATCTCCGACCTTGTTCTTCGTGTTCTTGAAGCTTGATCTTCTTGTTCTTCTTGATTTTAGTCTTTGATCCTTTTCTTCAACAATTTGGAGGACTTCTAACGTTTCTTCGGGGACTATGAGCCTTGATTCCGAATCAAACGTAGGATTTGCTTGACTTTGATGAAGAACGCGCTGAAGATGATGAAGAACGCCTTCAAATCTTCAAAGGAATGCCTTGAATCTTGGAGAGAATTCTTCAAGTCTTGAGCTCTTCAATTTTCCTTCTTCACTTCACTTCACTTATGATTTTTCTTCAATTTATGCCTTGTATTTATAGGCAAAACATGAGAATCTAAGGCTTAGGTGGCGCGATCTCATTCGTCCATCGAGTTGTGATCACACGCTTCTCATGTTTGGTGAGCTTGACATGTGTTGGCTTTTTATTGGACAATTATTTTTATATATTAAATATCCCTTTTTATTTATTTAATTTAGGAATTCTATTTAAATAAATCCCTAAAATATAAATAAATTGGTATTTAATATTTTAAATCCACGTGGCACGTTTCAATTAGTCGTGAATTTTTGTGTGTCTACAAAGGCAAGAGCACAAAGGAATTTGAAAAGGCCCATCTACAGATGCTCTTAGATCAAAGTGATGCGAACTTTGAGCAAGTCAAAGCAGCATATGATGAGCGCAATGCTAAGATCAAGGCCGAAGAAGAAACTGGACGTATCACCAAGAAAGATGTTAAGAAAGCACAAATCACCAAATGTAAAACCAAGGTTTGTGATGCCGAGGAAACATTTGTGAATCCAGATGCTCTATCGGATGCTGACTTTGACAGAATGGAAAGGTAAGGAGTATTTCGGGATTTGCAAGATGTGGTGCCCAGGAGACCTGAGGAATTCTTAGCAAAGCAGATTCCTGCACTAGGAGAAAGGAGTTCTACAATTCTGAACGAACAACACATCACAACGCAAGGGGGAAGTGATGGTGCTGCTGATAATGCTGATGGTAAGCAAGAGAATTTGGCTTTACATACTGTTGTGCAAGGAGGTAGCAGTTCTGTACCTGGAAAAGGGTTTGGAGACAAACCACTGACTGCGCAAGGAGAAAGTCAGTTGGTCACTATTAAAAGAGAATTGGTGCAGGAAGACACCCAGAGCCCTGCTAGAGAAGAAGATGACAAGGTACATAAAATGTTGACCTTGAGATGAATGAAAATGGAGAGACAGCAGACCTTGAGGTCGACAAACAAACAGCTGAGCAGCAACCCACTACCACAATAAAGGAGAATGATGCTGAAATGAATGTTGCTGACAAGAACAATGCAGAGAAAGAAGTCTCTACCTCGATGGATGTTGAGACCTCCACAAGACTGCATGCCGATCTCACTGCTAATGTACGGGCACATAATGAGAAATATCTTCGTGCCCTGGGAATCGATCCATCTACTATTCCGGAATGGAAGTTAGGAGCTGAAACTGGATATGTGATGGAGACATAGAGAGGCTATGGCAGAGGCGAATTTCGATTCCCACATCCCCAGAAGTGTCAGGTATATCACTTAGTGACATTCTTAGTACTGATGATGAAGGGAATGCAGGAAATGCAGAAGCTACAAAAGGGAACCTGTTGCTTGCAGATGGTGAATCCATTTTTAGAGGTGACACGTTACGAGTGCCCTTGGAAGGACCATCTGACAGGAAATTCAAAGCCAAGAGGATTGCTAAGTGGTGTCCTCCTGTCACAGTAAGGGGTGAGAAGAATGATGATCTCATCTCATGGGCAAAAAAATTTGTGTCTTCATTGAAGATCAGATTGTTGCTAAGTTCGAGAACACATATCCTGCGGAATTAATGGACGGGTCTTCTGATCTAGATTAGCTAAAGATAGAGTTCAAGAGGTGGAGATTCTTTGACTATGCTACAAAGATCGCGCAATCATGATGGCCAGGATGGGTCTCAACTATTGGCGAAGTGAAGAGGAATGGATTGATGATTGAATGGATCAAACATCCAAAAGGCCAATACACAGAAAAGCCAGTCGCTGCTCGATTACAGAAGATTAAGGCGCACAGAGCAATCACTGGAGATCGCTCATTGCCACCATCTGAGTACGCTGTTGAGGACTCACAACCATTTACTCAGCACTTCAAGTCACCAGCAACAAGGAGACAAATGGCCGCAACTGCTGAGCTGCAAGCAAAGCTAGCAGAAGATGAAACCGCACGCAAGAGAGAAGAGGATCGGAAGATAAGTATATTTTAAACCCAACACATCAAGTGTTGAGGTATAATTTGCAACAAACCTAACGAATATTCGAGCTTAAATATATTTAAAAAACACCTGCTATGTCGTGACCTTAGCAAGATAAGTGCAAGATATTATTAAAAACTTTCGCTGCAAATATTAATACTCTGATCAGGGACCAACAAATGTTGTTTTAGTTTACCCATTGAGTTTTAGTTTTCCATTGCATTCATCATAGCGGTTGTATCTCCAGCAACGGTGGTGATCGAACTGGCGAGGGGTTGGGCGTTCGCCAATAGTCTTGAGGAAAGGTGGCGTGCAAGTCGTGGAGGTTAGAGACAGAAGCGATATATAACAATTACAAGAGAAGTTATCCGTGGAAGTTTGACACCGCATCCTTCATTTCAAATTGCAGTATTTAACAATGTAGATGTTACATTATTTATATGATAGTCAATGCATTATTTATTCTTTATCTACTACATTATCTTCTATAGAGTGTTTTTATTTTATTTTTATATATGACTCTAGGATTTTGTATAATATTGAAATTGCAAACAAATAATGCACCATATTTATCGTAGATAATGTAACACTCAAAACTTAAATAATGTTCCAATTTGCCTATTATTCCACACACATGATGTACTAGTATAAAAAATCAAATGTGCTGATAGGAAGATATGCAACACATTACATAATGTAACATTCAATTGACAGATAATGTACAAATAATACCACGGATAATGTACCATTAAGAACATAATAATGATATAATACTCTTAAATATATCATTACATTATCATTTATGTTATGTTACATCATTTAGTTTTAATTATTACATTGTTTAGTTTTACTACGATTATATTATTTCAAACATATGTAATAGGGATTTCGTTTGAAAGATAATTAAATTATATTTAATTTGATAAATAATACATTAAAAAATAATTTAAATTGAGTGAGTTATGATTATTTAAAGTTTTACAAAAATTTTAGAAGAGAGAAAAATACAATTTGGGGGATGTGCTCTATGTTTCACGTAATTACAAAATTATGGGTATCAAAATTACCGTTATACCCAAATAATGTAGCATGTTTCATTAGATAATGTACCGAAATTTTATATTTTCAAATTAAATCAAGATCGCCCAAATTGAAATCTGATGGTTAGATTTTGGTCTCATATATATATAGCGAATGGATCAAATAAGAATAAATCCCCTCATGAGAAAAAATAATGAATCTTATCTGTTGGATCTAAATAAATCAATGGTTGATATGCAATTAAGCAATAAATAAAACACAATCAAATAGCATATTAATCAAGAAATAACTACAACACAATCGAACAAACATGGTAATTGTTGGGGTCCGAACCAACTACGGCCCAGCCAGGGGCCCAACGCACGGCCGAGTGGGCCCTAGTAGGGAAACAGTAACTGTATCGGCCCAGTAAAATTACGGTGGCCCAATCTATATAGATCGAAGCTTGCTGTGAAAGCAGTCCAATAGGCAAAAAGCAGTCCGATGGGCCTGTAGCAGTTCGACCAGAATGAGGGACAGTTCAATCATCGAAGAGGAAGCTCGACATACGAATATCGACCTGCCTTGACGAGTGACGACTCCAAACAGTCAAGAAGGGTGACGAGTGCACAACGGCTAGCTCGTGGTACTTTTGGAGAGCTCGACTACCACGTGGATGAACCACCCCGATTTTTCCGGAGACGCCTCCTAACCGCTGAGAGAAGACTGCGGAAATCCTAGATAATAGCCTTCCTTTATAAATACCTCCTGTATGTGCAAGTTCACGGCATCGAAAAAACTAGAGAATTTAGCCTTGCTCGCACTAGCAATTATTCGGAGAAGTCTGAGAGCTAGATCTTATCGCTATTCTACCACTTTGAATCATTTACATTACACATACACCAATTGATATAGTGTCTTCATTTTATTATGTTGTTTCTTGCTTATTCACATTAATAGTTCTCGGGGCTCCGAATTCATTATGATTTCACCCTCGACAATTTGGCGCCCACCGTGGGGCCTCGAGAATAAATCTGTACTAACCCTTTTTGCAGAAAATGGCCGACGATTCGAACAACACTCAAATAGTTGAGGTGGATGACCACGGGGCTGCCCTGATAGCAGGCCGAGGCCGGGGGACTAATCCCGGTGCGGGCCGAGGAGCTGCGGTGGGAGTAGGATGTGGACAACCCGCTACGACCGAGAGTGGAGCCCCACATCCACCAAACCCAGGCAGAACGGTGAACGACCTCATGAGGACATTTAACGCTACTCCCCTCGAGGAACTGGCGTTTCCACCACCCCCGCCAAACATTCTAGAAGATCCTCACGTCTCCAGACTGGTAACCCAGGTACAAAGTGCCTGGACTGCGATGGAAACAATGGGGGCTAGTGTTGTTGTGCTAGTAGCTATTATAATTATACGCAAGTGCATGTATGTCTAAACAAGTAATACAAATCTAAGTCCAGATATCGAACCCAAGGGAGTGAAAGTGAATCGTGCACATTCTATTGCTTGTAAATTAATGGGGTTTTGTGATTTCTCCAAACTAAAATAACAAAAAAGCATATAAATTGAAACCGAGCAGTGCTAGAACAATTAATAATATTTCTTCCCACAAAATAATCATAACTAATAGACTATGGTTTTAAGATCGATGATAAAATGCACTCGGGTTATTGACTTTTGATTATCTACTCTCCTATATGCTGAAGCATTGTTCAGGTATCAACTCTGGTTCTTGCAACCACACTCTTTTTTGTCTAGACTGTTGTCATAGCGCTAGATCTATGTTTTCTTACTAACATTCATATGTCTATGATAGATTTTGCCTTCAAACAAGCTATTTCAGAACAGGGGTTCTTGCAAGTCTTAGATTCCATGTATGTCTACACTAGAGATCAAGATTGACCACGACTCCCTCAGCCTAGATCTCCTCTCGGTCTCACTAGGCGAAATTTCTACCTACCACTGTCATGTATAGATAAACAAACAAACCAGAATAGAAATCAAACACCAGATTTAATACAAGAACAACTTCAACATATATTCAAAAAGATAAACCAGTCAATAACCCGAGCTAAAAAAGTTTTGCTCATGCTTACAAAAGATAAAAAGCAAACGATGTTCAAGTTCATATCTCAAAACATCAAATACGTAGAAATATTAAAGGAAATTGCAAAATAGAGATAAACTATTCAGGTTTGTTGCAACATCCACGTTGATTTCTCACGAACTCCTCGTTCTCCTTGCTCAAACTCCTATGTTGATATTCCTCTCTAATAGTGTTCTCCGTGTATCTTCTCTCTCTCCTCTCTTTTCTGAAAATATCTCTCTTGTCTCCCTTCAGCTTCATCCCAGCCTTACACGTGGCTCTTCAATCTGCCTCCCAGCTCTGACAGTTCTCCTGGGTGACACCTGTCCTGCTTTTTGGGATAGGGTCTGAAAATTGCTGAGATCTTGTCTGTTGTGGTCCCGAATATTCCTCACTAGAGTTATGGCCATGCTGCTCCTATGCTGCGACATCGTATCAATCCTTCTTGCTCTTGTTATGCTCCAGCATAGTCAAACCTGTGATACTATTCAAACAATTCTTTTCGCAAAAACTCGTAATTAACACAAGACTATATAATAAATCTAAATTTAATAAACTAACCAACTAACCTATATTTTGCTAATTATCCTGTAAAACAAGACTATTCTAAGACATAATTAATTAAGTTCGACACAAAATAATAACTCTTTAAGAGAGTTATCAGCTAGAATGGAAGACCTGGCGAGGAGGTATGAACTACTCGAAAGAGAAAATCGAAGGCTGCAACTGCAAGCAGATAACACGCGGCCTATCGTCGAAGAGCCTAGGAGCACAGAGAGAGGCCCTCAGAGTATCACAAGGAACCTGGAGACCGACTTCGACCGAACTGAGGGGGCGAACGATGAGAGAACCCTGCAAGATCCTCCAGTCCGTAGGGACCTCGCCTGCCAGTTGTATCGGACCGAGGTACGAGCGATCCAGCAGATCGAGCATCGATTCAAGCCGAGTCACTGCTCGCCAAAGTCCCTGGACTCCCTCTGCCGGAAAGAACAATACCACGGGAGAGTTATGCAGAGCTCCCCTCTAGGTTCACCCCTCCGAGTTTCGCTCTCTATGACGGAACCTCTGACCCAGATAACCACATCGTTGTATATAGGCAAAAGATGCTGGCGTTGGCAATACCAGGCGCTCAGATGGAGGCTTATATGTGCAAGAGCTTCGGCTCGAGCTTAACGGGGCCCGCGCTATAGTGGTTTATAAACCTACCCCGAAGTTCAATTTCAACTTTCGCAGAATTGCATCAGCTAGTCTTGCGGCAGTATTCTAGCAGCAGACAATTGGACAAGCATCCAGATGACCTCTATGCGGTGATCTAGAGGCCAGGCGAGCCCCTGAGGGCTTACCTATCACGCTTCAAAAAGGAATTGGTGGCAATGTCGAACTGCCCCAACAGCACCACTGTGCGGACCTTCACCAAAGGGCTCGATGTGGATTCCGACCTTTACCGCAAGCTATCCATCTATCCCTGTCAGACGATGAATGATGCCCTGAATAGAGCTTGGGCGCTCATCAAGTGGGAAGAGGACGAGCCCTACGGCCACACACGCTGCACCAGTGGAAGGCCTAATGCATGTGATGAGAGCCACCGCGAGCAGCGGGACAAGCGCCCTCCCAGGATGCATCCCTACAGCAAGCCACCTCAGATCAACAAACTTGGCTCATATGTCCCGGAGTACATGCTGTCAATCGAACCATCTGAGTTGGTTCAGAACGTGCTCCGAAGGATGCCAGAAAAGTGAGGTGGCCCCAAAAGATGAAGGTTGACCCAGCCTCGCGAGACATACAAAAGTTCTGCGAATTTCATAATGACCACGACCATACCACCACGGACTGTAGGGCACTATGCCTCGTGGTGGTTGAGCTATTGAAGAAGGGTTTCCTAGCCGAATATTTGTCGGATCGGGGAAAGAGAACTTGGACTTGAGAGAAGCGGGTCGATGAATTGTGGCCGGCTAAGACGACCCCACCTAAGTCTTTGGTACCAGTCCGAATGATTAATTGCATCACCGGGGGCTCAGAGATCAGCGGAATCACCAGATCAGCAGCAAAGAAAGCAAGGCAACTGACCCGGGAAGAGGCCGTAGCCCCTCGCAAAAACCCAGAGCACGCACCTATCGAATTCATGAGTGACGAAGCACCAGGCCTGAGCCATCCCCATGATGATGCTCTAGTAATATCAATGTTGATTTCGAACTGCCTCGTAAAGAGGATCTTGGTCAATAATGGAAGTTCAGTGAACATCCTATTCCTACATGCACTCAACGAAATGAAGATTCCTGAAGACAAGATAGTTCGCACGCAGACCCCGCTGATCGGGTTCAACGGCGGCGTGTAAATGGTGGTCGGGACAGTGGGGGAGCGCACCATGATGTGTCGTTCATGGTCATAGACGCCCCTAGAGCCTACAACGCCTTGCTAGGCTAACCGTGGCTACATCAATTGAGGGTCGTGCCCTCGACATTCCACCAAGTGGTGAAATTTCCGACACTCAGGGGGATATGAACGATCCGAGGCGAGCAGAATGCTGCCAAGGAGTGCTATTATGCGAGTTTCAAGGCCGTGTGCGCTCAGCAGCACTTCGCCAAGGATGAACCACTGCCTCCAGTAGGAGAATCCGAAGAAACAGAAGAAGTCGAACTCGATCCGAGCAATCCAGGAAAAAGGACAAACATAGGCGCTGGACTGGATCCGGAAGTCCGCACGCAACTAGTCGAGTTCCTCACTACCGAGCAGGTCGTGTTCACATGGTCTCACGAAGATACGGTGGGGATTGACCCCGAAGTAATAACCCATCAGCTCCAGGTCGATCCAAGCTGAAAGCCGGTGCAGCAAAGAAGGTGGAAATTCCCAGCAAAAAAAAATGAGGCAATCAACGAGGAAATTAAAAAATTGTTGGACATCGGATCCGTGAGAGAAGTGAAATACCCGATGTGGCTCGCCAACGTCGTGGTAGTGAAGAAAAAAATGGCAAGAACAGGGTCTGTGTGGATTACACAGATCTCAATAAAGCGTGTCCCAAAGATCCGTACCTGCACTCGCACATTGACTGCATCGTCGATGCTACCGCGGGGCACGAATTATTGAGCTTCATGGATGCATTCTCCGGATACAATGCACCCCGAAGACCAGGAGAAGACTGCTTTCATGACAAGCAAGGGCATTTATTGCTACAAAGTTATGCCATTCGGACTCAAGAATGCCGGATCGACGTACCAACGACTTGTAAACAAGATGTTCGAGCCGCTCATAGGGAAGACAATGGAGGTATACATCGACGACATGCTAGTAAAGTCGAAGAGCTCAAAGGACCACGTGCTCCACCTAAAGCAAGCTTTTAAGATCCTGAACAGATACCGTATAAAATTGAACCCTGCAAAGTGCACCTTCGGGGTAGCCTCAGGGAAGTTCCTGGGGCACATAGTCACTGGGCGAGGGATCGAGGCAGATCCTGCGCAGATTAGAGCAGTAAAGAACATCGCACATCCGCGAAGCCCGAAAGAAGTGCAGAAATTAACAGGAAGGCTAGCGGCCCTGAGCCGATTCATCTCCAAATATTCGGATCGAACTCACGAATTCTTCTGAGTTCTTTGCAAGGGGAAGAAGTGCGAGTGGACAGACGAATACGCAAGGGCGCTTGAACAACTGAAAGATTACCTGGCAAGTCCACCTCTGCTGTCCAAACCCGAAGAGGGAGAGACGTTACTACTATACTTGTCCGTCTATGAGCATGCGCTCGGAGCAGTTCTGGTAAGGGAAAGTGCGGGGAAGCAGCACCCCGTGCATTATGCGAGTAAACCCCTACTCGATGCCGAAACTAGATACACAACATTGGAAAAGCTAGCACTCGCTCTAGTACATCGAGGAAATTGCGACCATACTTTGAGTCGCACCCCGTAAAGGTAGTAACCTCCTACCCTCTGCGAACCGTGTTTTCAAAACCGAGTTTGTCTGGCAGGTTACTGAAGTGGGCAGTAGAGATAGGAGGCTGCGGCCTCGAATTCGAGTCGTGCACAACAATCAAATCCCAAGTATTGGCGGATTTCATAGCAGAGTTCACAACCGAGCTCCAACTAGATGCAGAAAAAGAAATCGCGAACCTGGAAGTTGGGGAAACAACAAAAGAATCATGGATTCTTCAGGTCGACGGGGCCAGTAACATGCACTGCAACGGTGCTAGAATTATGCTTTGAAGCCCATGGGGAGAATTGTTCGAAAGAGCCATTCGGCTAAACTTCGAGGCAACAAACAATGAGGCGGAGTACGAAGCATTAATCCGAGGAATGCAACTCGCAAAAGAGCTAGGGGCTCGCCGCCTACAAGTGCAAGGGGATTCCCAGCTAGTGGTAATGCAAATGGAGGACCACTACCAGGTCAAAGAACCACAGCTACAAAAATACTATGATTTAGCACGAGAAGTCCACAGGGAGTTCGATGAATGCGAACTAAAACATATTGCACAAGAAGAAAATTCAGAGGCAGACGCACTAGCAAACTTGGCCTCCACCAAGCAGGCAAGGCAAGGTAAGCCCATCGCTGTCACGTGGGCTGAAGAACCCGCAGGACCTAGAGCCGCAGTTCTAGACATATCCATTGGCGAGTCATGGATCGAGCCAATCCGAAAGTACCTCAATGACGGCGTCCTACTAGTGGGTCGAACCGAGGCCTTGTGGTTAACCAGAGCCACGAAAAAATACACGGTCTACAATGGGGACCCATACCGACGATCCATTGAAGGTCCGTTGCTCAAATGCCTCGACCCCGCCGTAGGGCAGGTCGTTCTCATGGAAATACATGAAGGGGATTGCGGGAGCCATCAGGGGGCTCGACCACTGGCACATAAAGTTATATCAGCTGGATTTTACTGGCCCACGCTGCGCAGAGATGCGAAAAGTTACGTCCGGAGCTGTGAGGCCTGTCAGTGATTTGAAGTAACGAGCCAAAGCCATGCAGAGCAACTCCACGCGACGATCGCGGCCTGGCCCTTCATGGCTTGAGGGATGGACATAGTGGGGAAACTCCCAAAAGGCGTGGGGCAGAAGGAATACCTCCTCGTGGCCACGGATTATTTCACTAAGTGGGTCGAGGCGGAAGCATTCACCAACGTCAGAGAGCAGGAAGTGATAAAATTTCTGTGGACCTACATCCTTTGCAGATTCGCGGGAAGAAAAGTACAAGAGCTCTGTGACCAGTACAACATCAAGCTCATATTCTCCACGCCAAGGTACCTAGAAGCAAACAACCAAGCAGACTCAACTAATAAGACAATCATGGCTACAATGAAAAAGCGGCTTGAGACTCATAAATCCAAATGGGTAGAAGAGCTACCGGGAGTCCTATGGGCTTATCGAGCTACTCCTAGAACGTCAATGGGAAGCTCGCCCTTCGCTTTAGTGTATGGCGAGTAAGTCGTCATTCCAGCAGAAGTGCCAGCTGGAAGCTTGCGCGTTCAAATTTGCGAGGAAGAATGAAATAACAACAAACTAATGAAAAACCTGGAGCTAATCGACGAACATAGAGACCAGGCCTTCCTCAACATGGCTCAAAGAAGGAAGCAGGTCGAAAGATTTTTTAACAAGAAGCTTCATATGGGAACTTTCAGAGAAAGAGAATGGGTACTCCGGAGGGTATTCCAGAACACGAAAGATAAAAGCCAAGGAAAGCTCGCACCGACCTGGGAAGGACCTTACAAAGTCACCAGAGTAGTGGGTCAGGGTGCTTACCACCTAGAGGACCACGATGGAAGAGAAATTGCGAACAGCTGGAATGTGAAGCACCTAAAGAAGTATTACTTTTGAAGGGGCGAATCTTATCTACTCTCTTTCTCTTAAATCTTATCTACTTATCTAAATTACTGAATCCTTACTAACTTGAGCGTCGGAGGGGCGATGCCTGAGCATCGCCCACACCTCTAACGGTCGTTTTTGCAGAACCTGTCAAACTCAAAATACGGTTCGGATCGTCCTATCGAGTCCCTAACAATTGTTTGGCAAGATTGCTTGAAACCTGAGAAATGATTCGAGTTATTTCTCCACAATTAGATAATGTTCCCTCTATCTTTCCTTATTTAACTTTATTTATTTATAATTGACTAGTACTGACTTGAACGTCGGAGGGACGATGCCTCGGCATCGCCCAACCCCTCACGATCGATTTTCAGAAAAACAGCAGACTCTCAAGAGAGCCTGCCGACACTCAGGATAATACCGACACCACCTCGACAAAATAAGATCAAAGCAACTTCGACAACAGAAAAAATAGCAAATGCACGAATTACGAAATCAGATAATGCATTACTGAAAATCAACAAAATAGTGTAACAGCAAAAGCATGGAAGTTGTTCGAAACAGAAAACACAGAAGTTGTTCAAGACTGGAAGTAAGAAAGAAATTAAAAAAGAAGGTCGCTCAAGAGGCGGCGACATTCTGATCGTGAGTCAGACAAGAGCCGACATTTGGGTCAGGGTCTGGACCAAAGACATGCTCGCTTGGCGTTGGGCCACCAGAAGAATTTGGGCCCTGCAGCTTCTCATGATGTTGCTCGGACTCCTGCAGGTTGAGCCCCTCCTGCTCCTGCTCCTTCTCCTTTTCCTCCTCCTCCGGCTCAGGCTCGTCGAGCACGCTCAGATCAAGGTCCAGGTACTTTGCAGCAATCCTCCCCCGGACCTCACCTTCAACCTATTCGGAAAGCATCTGCGAAAGGGTTATACTGGGTCGAAAGAAAAATATAGGAGGAGAAAATAGAGAGGCATGTGAGGTACCTTGTAAGTCTCAGCAAAAAGGGCGAGGTGATGAGCGCACAGAAATCCAGACCCTCGCCGGCTTGCATTCGATCAATCCGATCCTCGTACTTCTGGACCTTGGTCATATAGCTCTCTTGCTGAGATTTGAGCCGAGCGTCATAGGAGAAGAGCTGGTCATTCCGAACCTTCAAGTCCTTCATCAGCTGGTCGGCATCGGTCTGTGCCTCGGCCACCTTGCGATGAAGTTCCTTGAGCTCTGCTTGGGTAGCCGCCGCCTCGTTCTCCGCCTTCGCTGCCCTTTCCTCTGCCATCGTGACCTTGTCCTCCGCCAAGATCAGCCTCTCGTTGAGACCATCCACGTACTTCTTGGAGGACTCCGATTCCCAACAGAGCCGGTAGATCTCCTCGAAGCACTGCTCAAGAAACACGATGAGCTCTCGGTGGATAGAATCGAAATCCATTTGAGCCTGCAAAAACACACGAAGAGTCAACCACATACAAAACCACCGATGCAAGGTGCGAGACATGAATATGTACCTGAAGCTCGTGGAGCTCGTACTGCGCCAAACGCGCAAGGACCAGCCCGGACTGGTTGACGGAGGTAGGGTCTTGGTGTAGCTTGCACGCATGGGTAAGGAATGGATCGACCACCGAGTTCAGAGGAGCAGAAATAGTCGTCGAGGCCTTGCCTGGATCATCTTGACGTGTCTCGCGCTCTCGAGAGCGTCGACAACGACGGTGCTCCGTTAGATCGGACCGC
>JAPKLW010005546.1:0-20532 GCA_026898455.1 Plectranthus barbatus | reverse complement strand
TGTTCAGGGAATGTCACCATCCTATACTGGATGTGGTTACCTAGTTCTAGTACCAGACAGTCATACACAAACTGCTATTACCCAAGATAAAGATATACAAGCTCAACTAGAGCCTTTCACTGCAATTCAAAGTAATACACAATCTGCATATACTTCTGTACCTTCATTTAGGCTTAGGATCTCGTCAAGCCATAGAGATCTAGATTCTTTTAATATCAGATAAAAGAATCAATCTCAACTTAGGTCCTTATCAATGTGTGCCCCACACCAGCATACCAAGCCTTCCAAGATAAGATGCTTATTACTGCGTATGCTGCAGCCTACACCGACAGTTTATCCTGGAACTGTCTCAGCTGTGATAACTATTTATATCTCGCTAGGTCTAACGATCCATACGATCTTCTGTGATCTTCTACACACCGTATGATCTTCCTATCGACGAGATAAGAGGATAATTACGTTTGCGACACACGCTGTTAATTCAGACAGGAGATGAACATACAACATTTATGATTCCCAGTATATTAACCAATCGACCTTGTACATAATATACCAATCATAATGCTTTCAGTATATAATTCCATCAATCTCCCACTTATACTCAAAGCATTATACAGGTGCTTTCCAGAGTATAACGCGTCTAAACTAATCTAGCTATTACATCAAACATTCTACGTGGATAGCTTTGCCCTCAGCCCAAGGTTACGTACATGCATCTCGTAGACCTTCTGAGGCAGAGCCTTTGTGAATGAATCCGCTAGATTATTTCTTGTATCAATCTTCTCTACTAGCACATCACCCCTTTCTATGATTTCTCGTATAATATGGTACTTCCTTTCAATGTGTTTTGTTGCTCTGTGAGTTCGTGGTTCCTTTGAATTAGCTTGGGCAGCTTAGGAATCACGTCCAACTCCAGAAGGAAGTTTCGAAACTATACTGCTTCTTTCGAAGCTTCAGAAGCTGCCACATATTCTGCTTCCATGGTGGAGTCCGCAATGCACTTCTGCTTTGCACTCCTCCATGATATGGCCCCACCTCCCAATGTAAACACATAGCTAGAGGTGGACTTCTTTTTGTCTCGGTCTGCCTGGAAATCTGAATCAGTATAACCCACAGGGCACAACTACTCACACTGATAGACGAGACAATAGTCTCTAGTCATTTTCAAGTATTTTAGTATGTGCTTTACCGCGGTCCAATGCCCCTGTCCAGGGTTAGACTGGTATCTCGCTACCATGCCTATAGCAAAGCAGATATCTGGCCTCGTACATAGCATTGCATACATGAGGCTTCCTACGGCCGATGCATACGGCACGTTCCTCATTTCATCTTTCTCCCTTTGTGTCACCGAACACTGATCATTAGAAGGATATATGCCATGTCTGAAGGGTAACAGACCTTTCTTGGCAGTTTGCATGCTGAAACGGGCAATCACAGTATCCACATATGATCCTTGAGACAAGGTCAGCATCCTCTTATTGCGCTCCCGCAATACTTTTACCCCTAGGATGTATCCTGCCTCCCCAAGGTCCTTCATATGAAACTGCTCGGATAACCTCCCCTTTATGCCCGACAATACTTCCACATTATCGCCAAATAGGAGAATATCATTTACATAAAGTGCAAGGAACACCACGCTTCCGCTGACACATAGACGGTACACGCAACTCTTGTTTGAGCATTGTGAAAATCCATAGGATTTAATCACTTCATCAAAACGCAGATTCCATGACCGTGAAGCTTGTCTAAGTCCATACAGCGACTTCTTTAGCTTCCAGACCAAATGTTCTTCGCCCTTCTGCACATAACCTTCTGGCTGTTGCATATAGATGTCCCTACCTTCTTCAAGGTACCCGTTTAGAAATGCGGTTTTGACATCCATCTGCCAGATTTCTATGTCCTTATGTGTTGCTATGGCTAGGAGTATACGAATGGACTTAAGCATGGCTACCGGTGAGAAGGTCTTGTCATAGTCTTCACCTTCTTTCTGACTATAACCCTTCGCGACCAACCTTGCTTTGAAAGCTGTAATTTCACCATTCGCTCCTTTCTTTCTTTTGTATACCCATTTGCACCCTATGGCTCGATAGCCATCTGGCAAATCAGTTTTCTGGTATACATCCATAGCCGTAATGGATTCTATTTCAGAATCCATGGCGATCAGCCATTTTTCTGCATCCTTATCAGATACCACCTCGTCATATGTCCAGGGATCGGTATCATCCAGTCCATTTTTCGGGATCAAGTCAGAAGACTCTCCCATGAACATGTACCTTTCGGGTTGGTGGATAACCCTCCCACTGCGACGAGGCATCTGAACCGTGTCAGTAGTTGGCACAGTACGCGTTGGTCCCATACCTTGCATTAGTGGCAGTGTTGGTATAGCCTCACCTGTTGTAGGTGGATTTACCATTACACTGGGCTTTCCTGATGGAATTGCTTCCTTGTCCTCAAGCTCATGGAGGACAATTTCACTCTTGGATCTGTGGTTTCTTACATATTCGTCCTCCAAGAATCTCGCGTTGGTACTGACAACGACTTTCTGATTCTCAGCACAATAGAAGTAACCACCTTTCGTTTACCTGGGATATCCTACAAACAACATCAGCTTACACCTACTTTCTAACTTATGAGGTTCCTTTGTCAGCACATATGCTGGACAACCCCAAACCCTCACTCTGTTCAAACTTGGCTTTCGCCCATACCAGAGTTCCAGAGGTGTTTTAGGAACTGATTTAGAAGGTACCAGGTTAAGCAAATAGGCCGCTGTCTCCAAGGCATATCCCCAAAACGAAATCGGCAAGCTTGCATAACTCATCATCGACCTGATCATTTCCAAGAGAGTTCTATTTCTTCTTTCCGCTACACCATTTTGTTGAGGGATTCCTTGTGCAGTCCACTGGGATGTAATACCGTTATCTGACAAGTACTGCAAGAATTCGTTACTGAGGTATTCACCACCACGATCTGATCGTAGTGTCTTGATAGTCTTACCTAGCTTCTTTTCTACCTCAGTCCTAAACTCTTTGAATTTCTCAAAGCATTCAGACTTATGGCAAAGCAAATAGACATATCCGAATCTTGAGTAATCATCAATGAATGTGGCGAAGTACTCATAACCTCCACGAGCTTGCGTGGACATTGGTCCACATAAGTCAGAGTGGATCAATTCCAACACATTCTCTGCTCGAGACTGACTTGTCTTAAAAGGCCTGGTCGTCATCTTTTCTTCTATACATGACTCACAGATTTGATGCAGTACCACTTGGAAAGAATCCAAGAGCCCATCGTATGCTAATCTTTTAATCCTCTTTAGATTGATGTGACCTAGTCTCAAGTGCCAGAGATATGTTTGATCCTCATCGGAAGAAAACTTTCTCTTTAAATGATTATTATTATTGGATGAGTTTGCAACATTCACGGAAGATTTATGCATACAATCAATGATATAGAGAGAGTCAATCAGTTTGACATGATAGATAACACCGTTATTACCAATGATAGAAACTCCACTATAAAAAATAAATAAATATCCATCACAAAATAACTTGGAAACTGAAATTAAGTTCCGCCGAAAAACCGGCACATATAAAACATCTCTCAAAATCAAAACATTGTTTTCAAAGCATAAAGTAAAATCTCCAATGGCTACTGCTGAGACTCGCTCTCCACTGCCCATTGAGATGGTAATCTCGTCATTCTCCAGCTGCCTTGTCGGCCTGAATCCCTGCAAAGTATAACAAACATGGTCAGTAGCTCCAGTATCCACTACCCAAGAATGGGTAGAAACCGATGCTAAACATGTTTCCGTTATAAATGCACATGACGTACCTTGTCTACCTGTGCCAAGCACTAGACAATCTACTTCACTTCGCTTGCGTTTGCATGGCCTGATGACATCTTCTGCTAAATCAGCTTCATCTAACCTTTTAAGCATTTCCTTTGCTTCAGCAACTGTCTTGTCAAAAGATGACAAAGTTGGAGCAAATTCCAATGCCCTAAGGTCAGATTCCTCTCGCATCAGGGCTAAGAGCAACTCAGGAAGAGTAAACTCGCGCCTAGTACCGAGGGACTTGATGAAATCATCATAAGAATCAGAGAGAGAGTGCAGGACAATGTTTATTTATGCCCGCTTACTGACTTGTCCACCTCTCTTTCTGTACTTTCTCATAATTCTCATCATACTGATAAAGTGCAGAAGCAACGAACTCCCACCAGTCATTCTCTTGCAGACCAGGTCCTCTACAAGATTATAACTGACAGTTCGTCTCACCTTCCCATAAACCTTCACAAGGTCCCTCCATATCTCAGCAGCAGATCCGAACTTCTTGTACTTGAGCTTTAATTCTCTAGACAGACTCTTCATGATGAGTTTGCGGGCAAACTCATCAGAAGCTACCCATCTGTCATAGAACACTCGCTCATAACCAGTACAGTTCCAATACTTAGGAGTTAGAGGGTCCATGTAAAGTATATGGGCATGTTTTGCAGTGCAGAGTATTTCCATGAAGCATAACTTCCACTCAGGAAAATTCGGACCAGTTAAAGGGTTTGTTATTAAGAGGTTGACAACGTGAGCAATAGACATGTCTGAAAACAATAAATTAAAACAAAAATTAAAACATAGTCGCAAACTATTGAAACAATTAAATATTGAAACCTTATGATAAAGCAATATTAATGTTTCCTCCAATTTGCCTAAGTATTACAATTGCAAGCCACACATGTGGACGTTTACAACAAAACACTTAACCAGACTGCATCTTTCAATTCCAGTCCTTTAATTCCAATCCATGCCCGGGCTCCTTAGACAAATGGAATTAATAATTGGAGACTAACTTAAGACCATATTATCCTACTCAGCAGGGACATCACAAATGAGTTATACTCTGGATAACATCTAAGCTAGCTTACCACCAAAGCCAACCCTCCCATATAAGGATCTATTAGAACACACCCGATCCCTATAATAAGGTTGTCTCATTTAATTCAATCCCTAGAGAACTTATGAAAATTCAATACGCAAGCTACACATGTAGACGTTTACGCATGAACTCCTACTTCTCACATGAAATAAATGTTTGTTTTAAGAAATCATATCTATTAGAACTTATGAATAATAAATTAAGTAAGATACTCATGTAGACGTTTGCCTAATAAATTACCCACTTCCAATAAAGGATCGCTTTGTGGAGGCCTTACTAAATTATGAGCTTAGTAATTTTTAGTTCATAAGGTTCAATTGCACAGATTATTTTATGTAGCCATAAAAACAACATTGCTAAAATTCTATCATGCATAGCATGAACTCCGAATTTATAGTTATAATTAATTACACAAAATATCACATAGCATGCTTCAAAGCTGTAAATAAAAGCAGTAAATGTGCTCCTATTATCTACAACATGCTTATATGCTGCGCAATTAAATTAAACACGTATATCATGCGAAGACAGATAATAAAGCAAATAAAAAATGTCCTCGTGGCCCCATGATACGAAATAAAATTAATTCTAACTATTACAAGTTGGAATTAATAAAACAGATCTTAAACTGGGCTCCCACTACTTGGACTGAGATCTGAATTCACTTTCTGAATTTTGGCCTCCAAGATTTGATTTATCGGAAAATTGGACAACTGTGCCCGTTAACCAAATTGCGGACCTAAGCACACATTGCAAGTCCAATAGTCCGCAAGAACTTGGTCCGACGAGCCACCACCGGCGAACTACCGCCCCCAGCGACTCGCCGCCACCGTGAGGGCTCTCGGAGTCGCACAACAGCCATGCACGTACGTGCATGGTTGTAGCCCGCGATCCGCCTCCTCCGACCGTTGCCAGTTTCGCATGCCGCCACCCCGGCTTGCCCCGACCGTCGCCCGAACTGCCGTTCACTCTTCTTCTCCACCATCGGCCTCTGTGACTCGCCGGAATCACGCAAGATCGGAATCGGAAGCTCACGCAAACCACACGAAAACCTAAGGTTTTCACGTGTCCGACCCGCGCACCCTAGCCCCGTCGCCGATCCAGCCCCGTCGCCCAGCCTTCGAGCCACCACCGCACCACCTTGCCCCGCGCGCGAGCCCTAGGGCATGCCGCGTCGCGCGCGTCCTTGGCGCTACCAGCCCTCGCGCCGCCGTCCCGGCCGGTCGCCTGCTGTGCCACCCGGCCCTGCCGGCTGTGGTCGCGCGGCACCCGGCCTGCGTGCGCGCGCGGCCGCGCCGCCGCCGTGCCCCGCCGTGCGTGACCGCCGTGCACGGCCACGCTGCCGTGCCGGCGCTGTCATGCGTCTTCGTGCGGCCCTTCGTTCTTCGTGTTCTTCGTTCTTTGTGTTCTTCGTTCTTCGTTTTACAGATTTAATTTTTTTTTAAAATAAAATATTACATTGGAATATCTAATTACATTCTAAAAAAATCTAAATCTAACCACGGATTTATCTCGTGGGTGAAAAATGAATCCTTATAAAAGGGCGGATTAACCCGAGAACCACGAGGACAAAAAGCATACGATTCAATCCAAAACCATCCATTGCCTGCAATCAATAATAATAATCATGCATAATCATAGGCAATATTATTTTTTCGATAGAGCCAATTAATTAAACCTGGCTCTGATACCAATTGAAGGGATTCGTGAACTGAATCACGAAGTCCGTTTGCCAAGGATCGTTAATTGGAATATCAAAAATAAATTGCTATGCCTATGAACAATCCTAGCATGCTCCTATATTATTATGCATAAGAAGGTTTATGCGGAATACCTGGATTGATGAACTCTGAAGAATGCGTGCGCGGAGATGCCCTTTGATCTTTCCCACGCACAAAGATTTAATTTCCTAACAGATTGAGGAAATAAATCTATGAAAATAATAATGATATTTTCGAAAACAAAAGAGAGAGAGAAGAAGAAAAATCCTCCTGATTTGATCTTCTGATCTATATCCCGACTCAATCTGAAAATCTGGTGAAGATTCTCTATCAGATTCCTTGCCCGGTTGAGAAGCAAAATTTCCTCCTCGTTCTCAGATCTTAGTCGATCACCACAGCTCCCAAAACCTGGTTTGCTGTGTGCAACTTATGATCTTGTGGTGTGTTGAGATCTGAGGAACTGAGGCCTATTTATAGGAAAATACTGGACTCCTATTGGGCTTGAGTTTCATGGGCCAGACGAGGGACCAAAATGCTAATAGCAAATAAGGCCTATCAATTAATTAATTCCCATATTCAACCCAGAATATAATTAATTAATTAATATTGATTCATTCCACCAGAGAATCAATACTGTCCTACCTATTTGCTACCACGTTTTGAGGTACGGGTTGCATGGGCTCGGTATATCCCCACAGTTAAGGTTACAGACATTCGTTAATTAATTTAAGCTCAGACAAGCTATTTAATTAATTAACATTTTATATTCCTGAATCAATCCACTCAAACCTTTTCACTTATGCTTGAACTTAATCAGCCTGCAGGACTTAGCATAACGAACCTTTTGAGCTGTTCAGGGAATGTCACCATCCTATACTGGATGTGGTTACCTAGTTCCAGTACCAGACATTCATACACAAACTGCTATTACCCAAGATACAGATATACAAGCTCAACTAGAGCCTTTCACTGCAACTCAAAGTAATACACAATCTGCATATACTTCTGTACCTTCATTTAGGCTTAGGATCTCGTCAAGCCATAGAGATCTAGATTCTTTTAATGTCAGATAAAAGAATCAATCTCGACTTAGGTCCTTATCAATGTGTGCCCCACACCAACATACCAAGCCATCCAAGATAAGATGCTTATTACTGCGTATGCTGCAGCCTACACCGACAGTTTATCCTGGAACTGTCTCAGCTGTGATAACTATTTATATCTCGCTAGGTCTAACGATCCATACGATCTTCTGTGATCTTCTACACACCGTATGATCTTCCTATCGACGAGATAAGAGGATAATTACGTTTGCGACACACGCTGTTAATTCAGACAGGAGATGAACATACAACATTTATGATTCCCAGTATATTAACCAATCGACCTTGTACATAATATAACAATCATAATGCTTTCAGTATATAATTCCATCATATTCATCGTTTAAAATGATAGTTTCTTCTATGTTGAATTAAACATATATTTGGCATCTAAAACCGGGTCATGCTAATCTGACTAGGATCCAAAGACTGATAAGTCGTGGATCATTGGAATCTCTCCAAGTTGAACCATTCTCAGTCTGTGAATCCTAATTGGAGAGTAAGATGGCATTTAGGTCTTTTTAAAGCTATGGGTTTAAAGCCAATGATATGTTGAAAATGATTCAATCTGATTTGTGTGGGCCTATGTCTATTCAAGCAAGAGGTGGTCTTGAGTATTTCGTGACTTTCACGAATGATTACTCAATGTTTGGATATATTTACTTGATACATCACAAGTCTGAATAATTTGACAAGTTCAAAGAATTTAAGACTTGAGTGGTGAATTGAAAAGGTAAAAGTATCAAGTCACTACAATTTTATTGTAGTTTCTAAAACCTCAGTGCTGAATTTATGCAATACTTATTGGATAACGAGATTACATCTCAACTGTCTATGCCTGATTTTCCGCAACGAGGTGGCGTAGAAGAGAGAAGAAACATAATTCTTTTTGAAGATGGTGAGGTCGATGATGAGTTATGCCATTTTGCCTACTTTTGTTTTAGGGTTATGCCTTAGAAACAACGGCGTACATTCTAAACTTAGTACCTTCTAAATCGATTATAAAGACTCCAATAGAATTGTGGACTGGGTGAAAGCCTAGTTTAAAACCATATTCTGGTTTGGGGTTGCCCAACATATATGTTGGATAAGGAAGTCGATAAGTTGGTACCTAGAATCGAAGTACGATTGTTTATAGGATATCCTAAGGGTACAAAAGGCGGTTACTTTTATAGTCCTAAGGAATCAGAGGGTGGTGGCTAATACCAATGCCCGAGTCTTGGAGGAAGACTATATAAGTGAGCATGAATCCAAGAGTAAGATCATTTTTAATAAGTTGAGAGGAGACAATTGTACACCGAGTGTACTAAGTGTTATACCACAAGAGACTGCACAACGTGTTGACTCTGGTGTACCTACACAGGTACTGCCTTGTTGTAGTGGGAGAGTTGTTCAATCTAATCGTTTCATGGATGTGGGAGTCTTCGGAATTGGTCCACATTGTTGTACATGAAGCGAACGATCCCTGAACTTACAAAGAGGCAGTCCAAGATGTAGATGTGATGTCTTAGCATAAGTCTGTAGATTCTGATATTGAATCTATAGATGCTATGGATGGGTACAACTTTCAGACCTTCCTAAAGGCAATATAGTCATTAGGTGTAAATGGGTCTATAGGTGTAAGAGAGGATCTGACGGAAAGGTCATCGTCTTTATAGCATGGTTGGTGGCGAATGGATTCACTCAATTAGAGAGAATCAGTTATGATGATAATTTCTCTCCTGTAGCCGTGCTAAAGTCGATCTGTATTCTCTTATCCATAGCAAATTACATGGACTTTAAGGTTCGGCAAATGGATGTTAGGACAGTTTTCCTTAATGGAAATCTGGATGAAGACATTTATATGCGGTAACCTGAAGGTTATGTAAGGAAATGCTAAGAGCATCTAGTTTGGAAGTTAAAGAAGTCTCTTTATGGACTTATACAAACTTCTAGATCTTGGAACATTCGTTTTGACGAGGCAATCAAATCCTTGGATTTGAAAAATGTCAAGATGAAAGTTGTGTGTACAAAAATGAGCAATGGAAACATGGTGGTATTCTTAGTACTGTACGTAGACGATATCTTCTTATTGGCAACAACTTGAGGGTATTGTCGGACGTATAGGTGTGGCTGTCAAAACAGTAACAGATGAGGATTTTGGAAATGCTATGTACATTCTTGGTATAAAGATCATTCATGATCAATATAAGAGAATATTGCATTTGCACCAAGCTTCCTACATCAACACTGTTATTGCCCTATATAGCATACAAAACTCCAAGAAAGGATTTTTACCTTTGTGACATGGAGTTCATCTATCTAAGGACACGTGTCCTTAAATACCAGACTAGATAGAGGAGATTGCTAAGGTTCCTTAAGCTACAGCAGTAGGAAGCCTTATGTATGCTATCTTATGTACTAGACATGATATCTATTGTGCAGTTGGCATGATGGCAAGATATCAATCTAACCCAGGTCTGGGGCACTGGACTGCGGTAAAATATGTTCTCTAGTATCTGAAAAGAACTCGAGATTATATGTTAGTTTACCTATTAGACAATCTGACCCCTTTGGGTTATTCAGATTCAGATTTTAAGCTAATAGAGATATGAGAAAGTTAACATCGGGTTATGTGTTTACCTTGGGAGGTGGAGCCATATTACGTGGCTGCCTCAGAGGCTGCCAAAGAAGTTGTCTGGCTTAGAAGCTTCTTGTTGGACATGAGGGTGATTACGAGTGTGCCTAAGTGTATCACAATTTGTTGTGACAACATTGGTGCAATAGCAAACTCAAAAGAACATAGAGCCCATGTGGCAAGTAAACACATAGAGAGACAATACCATATTTTACGAGAGATCGTAAAGAGAGGTGACGTGGCTGTGGAAAATTTGTGTCGTTGTATAACCTGGTTGATCTTTTCACGAAGACTTTGGAAACTTAGATCTTCGGAAAACACGTAGAGGATCTTAGTTGATGATACATTGCAGCTACACTTTAAGTCTAAGTGGGAGATTTGTAATGACATGGTGTATACTAAAAGTTCAGCTTTAGTATAAATGGGAGATTGTTGGAGTATACTGTAAAGCGAACTTTTTAGCGAGCTTTGTCATGTACTTAATCTCCCGTAAATAACTGAAACAAACGTTATCACATTGATGCAATCTTATGATTGCATGTATATCCACTTATCTTATATTGTAGACAATGTGGTGGGTGCGTCGTCCCACTGAAGATCGCATTGTTGGGTTCCTTATAAGATATAAAACGTATTCACAACTGAGATAGTTTTGGATAAACTATCGTTTTTAGGTTGTAGTATAAACTTGAGATAACTAGTCTTGGTTATTAGTTTATGCTAGTGCGTGGTGTCGCATTGAATGGATCGCGGTGAGATGTGTTCTTCTGTTCTGACTCTATGAAGAACCAAGGTCTCGGCGACTTTGATAATTCTTAACCCTAGATGTGATATTTAGATATTTGCAAATGATTGTTTGTTACTTTGACTTACCATGGGTGAGAATCAAAAGGATGATTCAATATGCTCCGTATCTTGGGTAACAACATTATTTGTATGTGTTTATATAGTCACATTAGGGCACCGTGTCCTGGACATCCAGGTTGATGACATCCCCTTAAGGAGCTCATAAGTTTTATCGTATTAAACCCTGCAGGTGGAATTTATTCTGATACGATAATAATGTTGAGCGGGTACTACTTAAGGATTAAGATATTAATTAATTAATGATGTCAGAGCTTTTAATTAATTAATGGATGTGCGGTTATCTTAAACACGGGGAATTAATTAATTAAAATAGAAGCCCTGATTCACATCGGGATAGGATGGCAGTTGCAACATTAATTCTCTAGTGGAATGAATTAATGTTATAAGTTCAATTTATATTCTGGGCTGAATATATGTGTTTGGACTTATGGGAGGCCCAATCCTATACCTACTAGAGATCCCTGGCCTGGCCCAACTAGAAACCCTAGAAGATGCCTATAAATAGGATCTTATGGTTGAGAAAGAAATCCTAGTTGTCTACTAGTTGTCTACTAGTTGTCATTTTCATAAGCTCATGTGTTGAGCGACGGTTAGGGTTTAGTACTCTCAAACATTGTAGATCTAGAGTTTTTGGATTGGCATCTACGATTCGGAGGATTGCTGTCCACCCGGTATCCGATCGTGGTTCGTGGGACACAGGCTATAAGATCTCTAGTGGAATCGATCTTCATATCTGTAAAGATCTATTGGTAATTCTTAATCTCCTTGATTTAATTTAATTAAACCATGTATGTGTACGTTTGGTATCCAACATCGATCGTGGGGACGATCCGCCTTCACCTAGATCATATTTTACATCTTGGAAGCTTTCAACATCTTTATTTTCCAGCACGAACCTTTATTTTCTTGTAAGTTATTTTTATGCACTTTTATAATATGTTTAGTTTTGGTTTTATATCTGCGATGAGTGGCTAGAAACCCTAGCGGGTTCTGGGGCAACAAATATCAATCTGTGATGCATATTTAATTGATTAACATTGAATTGCTTGGTTTTGAATTTCTGTTTGAATTATTAGGATTTAGAATTAATCAGATCGAGAGATAGAATTAATTCTAGGTTTACAGTTATTAATTGAAGGACTGAAAGGAGAAAATTAATAACAGGAAAAGGAATTTGAATACAATTAGAATATCTATCCTAGGGGACGATAGTAATTGTAGGGTTAATCTAAGGAATTATAAAAGGATGATCAGTATTGTGTTTTTTAGGTCGACAAAGCATATACATTCACATGCTAGTAACCTAGGCTATAATTGTCTGACCAAGAAATTATAGTGCTTTATGATTTCCCACCAATGCAAGTTAATTAATTGATATGTGTTTTGATTGATAGTTCGCCCTAGATTCTGTGTCTTTAATTTGATTTCCTAAAACCCTTTAAATTTCCGTTTTGTTTTCTTTATTTTCCAAAACTCAAAACCCCTTATTTCTGATGACTCAAACAATAGATTCTAGGATCATGGCTAGTACATGAAATAATTTCGTTATACAATTCCTCTGGGTTCAACAACCTTAGGGTATTCTTATAAATTTATTTGCCACTGTTCTGCAATTAATCTGTAGAAATTACAGTGATCATTCTTTACTGCTTTCATTTATATTTCTGCCTTGCTTAGTTTCGCAAACTGACTTTCAAAACCTTCAATACTTCTCCAAGTATTGAAGAGTATATACTGTGAAACAGACTTAATAATGACAGACCTAAGCTTAATCTTTTCAAGTACCCTAAACTAAGTTCTAACTGTTTAGGAGAATAAGTGCAAGTTTATCTGATTATTACTTCCGCTGCATATATTTGTACTCAGATTTCGGGACCAATAGAAATAAAAAAGGCAAAAATTAACTCAGTTTAGACATTTTTATATTTTTAGCCCTAGATCTATTAAGATACACATCCACCTCTATAAATACTCTTGTATTTTTTATTTTTAAAAATCTTTTATTCAGTCTTTATTTCGGGGTTTGGTACGAGAACTGGAATTCCTTTACTTTTCTTGTAAGTTTTATTTTTTTAATGCAATTTAATATTCCTCTTTACTTGTTTCTTTCCATCATGAGTGGTAAGAAACCCTGACATATTCTAGGGTTTGTACAAAAAATCATGGATTATTGTTAGATTAATCAACTCGATTTCTTACAAGGTTTAATTTCCTAGTTTAATTAAATTGGATCTAGATTTAATGAAGAATCGAGATAGGAAATTGAATCTAAGTCTGCAGTTATCAATTGAAAGACCGAGAGGAGAAAATTGATAATAGGAAAATGAATTTTAATGCAATTGTTTCGTGTCTCAAAAGGAAGAAATAGTTGTAGGGATTTAAATCTGATGTTTTTCATAAGGTTGATTATTAGTGTGTTCTTGAGACCCAAAAGGTATAATTAGTCACATAATAGTAACATAGGCTATAATTGCCCGACACAGGAATTATAACTAATTTATCTGATTCTGACCTTCGTACAGTTGCATGTATTTTGATTGGTTGTTTGCCTCTGTGTCTTTAAACTTGCTTTAAAAATCTTTAATTTCAGTTTATGTTATCTTTATTTTCAAAACCAATAATCCAATTTATGTTTACTCAAACAATGAATCCTAAAACTAGAGTTAGTACATAGGGTAATCTCGCTATCCAATTCCCTTGGGTTTGACTTTGATTATAAATTTATTTGTCACCGTTTTACTGCCATTATTTGTAGTTTTCACAATGATCGGGCGGCTCCCTAGGTTCTTTCGACCCAGAGCCTCCTTCCCAGCTCGAGGAATCTAACACTGTGATATCCACCATCTCTTGTTCTTTGGGCATCTCCATGATGGAGTAAAAATAACTGGAAATGTAAAGAGGAAAAGAAAACTAAAATCGGGAGTAAGCTCAAGGAAAGCCCTTACAACCACACCAAAAAGCAAAACGAAGCCATCCGAGGGTAGATAAGGACTAAAAAGCACTGGGCATAATCATCACATGATGCAAATAAAAAGGCAACAGATCAAGAAACCATAATCAGTAACCAGATAGAAGTCATGGCAGCACGGATCCTAGACAATCAAAATAAAGACAAACCAGATAAACCGGTCAGCGGATCGGCAGACAAGAACAAATAAAAGGCAAAACACATGCGGTTCACAAGAACAAAAATTAACCACGGACGAAAAACACTCAACATAGTGAAAAACAAGAGACAACAAGTACAAGAACCGACATTCAAGCCCAAAAATCATACAACATGAGAAATTGCAAATGACAAAGCAAGAGAAAGCAACATTGCTGAGAAAGAATCATCAAACTACAGGCCACGGTGGCGCATGTACATAGAGAATAAAACCGATAAAAAAGGAGTAGAAAACAATATGACGGAGGTTACCTTAGAGTAGGGCGGTGGATCGTAAAGCTTGAAGTTCACAACTGATAATGAGCAACATCGGTAAACAGGAAGAAGAAATCTAGGAGCAATAAGTTAATAAAATGGGCAAGTGTGGAAGAAGGGTGACGGTCCCAGACTTCTAAAGTAGAAAATTGTTTGAATTCTGGAAACTGCCCCTCAGCGTACCCTAGGCCCTCAAGAATGTCTCTCGGGGTAGCTCGAGTCCACTTCGAATGTTCCCTGAAGCTGAAGTAGTTATTATTGGAGTCATGCCCAACACGAAAGGCTTGGGCTCCTGCTCTTCAAGTTCACTGGATGCTAGTCCAAGCATCAAGATGAAGTTTGAACACCCCATGAAGGTCGACAAGTAGTAGTCAACAGCTTTATTGTCCCAATCAGTCTTAACCGACCCCAAACTTTTTGGGTTTGGCAATCGTCAATGGTCGTTCTGAGAAAAAGGGGACGACCACGAGATCCTCGGAAAGGATAGGCCAAGCCTAGAGCTTTATAATTATAAAAGGAGCCCCATCACCATTTTTTTACACACACTGAAACTGCACAAATTAAGCCAAAACTCTGCTCAATCTATTTGGCGTATTATTTCGCCGACCCTCCAAACTGTCGCTCACATTCGATAAGCTCTACACTTTTCGCTTATCTACTTGTGTTGGCCACAATTATTACTTTTTCTATATCTTATCTTCTTTATTGTATTGATGGTTGTGGTTAAATCCTTTAGCATAGTCTCGATAGAGTTACACCACTTTTCATATTGTCAATTATTAATTATCTTTGCTATCGATTTGCTCCTCCCGTGGTTGTTTATATTTAATAGAATAACGGTCCCTAGATCGACCCAGTCTGTAACTTACGCTCCTTATTCGCCATTTTCATTAACAATTTTGTGGGCCTTATTATTGAATAAATCAAACTCAACAATATGAACTATAAATTAAATATAGATGAAGAGTGTGAATCATTCATTATCCCAAAATAAGATTGCAAATCACAAGCATTTCTATAACAAAAAAGAAGAAGAAAGAATCACTGGAGGGATGGATAGGATGTTTCTCTTCATCTTTCCTTTTGTCCGTTGTTTTCTAGCTAGTTATTAATTGTCCGCACACTTTTCTTCTGGTTGTCCTACCTTTTTCCATGAAGAAAAAGGTTTAGGTATTTACCTCACTAACTAGTCTTGCTCCGTTCTATTATTAGTGTGTTGAGTTGCGATGAAAAGTTATCATTATGTATGCGGTGACAGAGATAGTGAAATCCAGTGAGTCGATGGTCGGTGTCTGAGCTCCAATCAACGGGCGAAGCGTTGACATTCGTCGCACGCTACTCTGGCTGAGGAATTGTTGGGCGAGTTGAATAGCCTTGGACATTAGTTTGTCGTGATGGATTGGAGTTAGATGTTTAGGTTAAATTGGATTTGGACCCAAACATTTACTATTTAACATAAAATAGATTTTAACCCAAGTCCAATATACATAGACAGAGAAAGTTAAGATAAATTAATTATTTTATAATTATACTTAAATTGTAAATAAGGTTATAAATAAATCAAATTGTTGTGCACATTTTAATTATTGGATATAAACACGACTCTTTACTTGAAATCGAGGCAATAATTATTATTCTTTTAAATTTTGCATTGGTAGACAGTTCACCTATTTTATGGTCTCAATTTAAAAGGTTTTTATTGTTTAACCATTATTTTACTATTGGAAACAAAAAATCAAGTTGTACTTTACGAGTGGAAAAGTAATAGGTTTTGGCCTGTTTATTCTTTATTTTATTCAATAATAAAGTTGCTCAACTTAATTAACTACCCCAATTTATTATGTATTATTTCCATCTTTCTGCAGAAAATGATCACACTTGTAACTCAGATAATGTCGACATATCCACCCAAGCATTCAATGTGGAATGCGACTGGATTTTTTCATTATTCAATCAAATACATTTTTTTTATAATTTATTTTTTCCTTTCCTTTATCTATATCTATAATAATACTAAAAGGGAGTAGTCATCCTACTGTACAATGCCCGCCGAAACCAAAAAAATGGCGGCCAATTTTCATGCAATTATTTTATTCTATACAAGTTATGGCCAAAAAATTCATATAAAGATTGGAAAAAAAAGGTAAATAAATGTAAAGTTGTTTTTCAACCTACCCATTATTAGGTTAGTAGTGAGGCGGTCAGCCCATCATTTCAAATTTGAATTTCGAATTAAAAATAATTTTTAAGAAAGTAATTCAAAAAAATACTAATATTTGTGGTGTCTAAATGTGATGTTTAGTTTTGTTTTGTCTTGACATAGATAAACTCCTTAGAGTTAGCTGAATTTGATAGCTTCGTGCTCTTCATGTCCAAGTATATATCAAGTTATAAGTTAGTCATTGAGAATTTTATAAACCATTTATGCCTAATTTTTTAAATTTTATTTTTGAGTTGTCAATAAAATCGTAACATATATAGAACATCTTATTCTACGTGTAATTAAGGTCTTCTCATTTTTACATCAGTTCTCACCTAATAACTTGAATGCCTTTTTCATTTGTCAGATTTAGAACAAGATTAATTGATAATATGATGACCACTACACTTGCAAAAGTGAGTTATTTTTCAATCAATGCTTTATATTCATATTTTGCTATTGTGATTTGGATTGATATTTTTTTAATTTGTTGTTAATCTTATTAGTTTAATTTGACTCGTTTAGTTTTGAGTCGAGCTTCGAGCTTTTTTATCGAATCATACAACAAAAATGAACTCCCACTAACTCACGTGGGGGTTAGATAAAGATGTAGAGGTGCTCCCTATTATTTAGGAACTAAAATAACAACCTATGATAATAATATAAACTATATAATAAATAAGATATAATTAATAGGCATAATATATATGAATCCTAATAAATAGGACCAGTAAAAACGTCATTAAACGGATAAATATAAGTTTCCTGAAATGCAGGAATTAGTTGCAACAAACAGATTCGGAACTTTGACATTTAAGAGTCAAAGTTGTAAGTATATAAGGTTTGACACTAACCTGTTAATGCGAGTAAGTTTGACAACCGTGTGTCAAACTTACATATTCGCATTTTCGTACTTTACAATCTCCCCCTTAAGCTTATCCGACCTGTTTCCATTCCATATGGATTATCCATAACAAAATAGCATTCATTGCCATAAAAAAAATATGGTGCAACCATAATAAAATCAATAAAGGAAATGGATCAACCATAAGCAAAAAAAAAAAAAAAAGGATCATTGCATAAGCAAAAGATGATTACAAGGATTGTATCAAAAACTCCCCCTGAATCATAAAATATCCATCAACAGAAAAAAAAACAAACTTAAGGAAATTGTTTTTCAGAACAGAAATTTTGAATAAACAGCAGAAGGGGTCAGAGTCCAGTAGCCACCATCTTCCATCTTCAGCCACGTCTCCCCCTGAATGGAAGCAGGTTGGAAAGCTTACTCCAGATCCTGAAGTAGCTTTAAGGCCTGTTTGAGGAGACTCTTGGCATGTCTGATCTTGGAAGAGCTAGCATCCACTTCTTCGTCCTCTGAAACGTCACTCGGAGCATAAGGCAAGTCTTTGACCCTGGAATCTCCTTTCCTAGTCAGAGATTGCTCGAAGACCAGGGGGATAGGATCAGACTGCAACTCTTCATCCAACGGAGTGACTCCTTGAGACAAAATAAGCGCATGGAGAAGGCAAGGATGCGGCAGGTAGGTGGAGTCGGCTTTGGTGACTGCACGGAAGATGTTAGTGAAAACAACTTGGCCAAAGTTGAAAGGAAGACCGTAGCCCACTCTGTAGAGGAACTCGACTTGCTCTTTTGAAAGCACAGAGAGATTCTTGTTTGGCATCCAGTTGTGAACACTGATCTTGAACAGGGCAACATACTTCCATGTCAAAGAAGAGACAGGAAGCTTGGTCACCCATGCCTTTGTCTTCTCACCCGTGAGCTCAGCAGCCATCTCATTATCTGCAGACTTTGACAAACTTTCGATTTTGACAGACTTTAACCCCAGGAAATTGTTTATGGTATCAGGGTCAAACTTAATAATTTTCCCCCGAACAAACGACTTCCCAAACTTTGGTTTCCCAGTCTGAAAGACCTCATCCTTCAACATATTGGCAAAAAATTCCAAAACCAAAGACGGGCTAAAGGCAGAAAAATCAGTCACAGTTTTAAGAAGACCCCTTCTCCTAAGCAGAATGTCTAACCCAAACTTAGTAAACGTATCAGAATCCATCAATTTCTCCATTTGGAACTCCCTCTTAGAATAAAGCCCCTTAAGTGTTTTAGCATAGCAATGATAATACTTAACAGAGTATGATCGGCTAGCATCATAATCAGAGTTATCTTCATCAGAGGAGGACTGAGTACCTTTTCCTTTCGGGGGAGTAGGCTCCAGGGACTCAGATTGTTCAACCTTTGGCTTTTTGGATCGTTTGACCTAAGATCGTTCAGGAGAGACGGATTTGGCTGGGCGTTTGGTAGACTTTGACACAGATTTCTTTGGCTTTGGTCTGGGCTTCTTGACAGAAGTAGCTGCTTCGGATTTCTTTTTCTTCTTCGCTGGTTGGTCTCCACTTGAATCGGCATGCTCCTCAGACTGCTCGGTGGCTTGATGGTCTGCCTGGAAGTCCTCATCGTCAGAGTTGTTGGACTCGAAGTCTGACATGACGGTGTCAGACTTTTGGGACTGCTCTGGCAGATCGTCATCCTTGGTGAAGACATGGGGGGTGACAGTCAGACTCCTTTGGAACTTTCTTGGCTTCACTTTCTTCCGGCGGGTGGCGGCGTGCTTTTGGTACTGCTTCTTCACCGTTTCCTCGAAAATCCTTTCGAATCTTCGTTCAGGCATCTTTCCTTCGAGTTGTTGGACAACGTCAGAGATGAGCTTCAGATTCCCCGGTTCTTCAGCAACATGGGGAAACCTTCTTGTCCAGGAAGAGCGTACCGAAGTGGTGGCTCATGAAGGACTTCAGTTGGGTCAGCTCCAACAGCAGAGATAGGCAGATCTTCAAAAGATTTAGAAGGAGGATCAGAGGAATCTGGTTGAAGGAAGGGTTCCCGCAAGATTCGCTCTGTTTCTTCGACAAATGCTTTGTGTGACTCCTCAATTAAAGGCTCGGAAGGTGGGTTAGGGTTTTCAGATTTTGATGGAGAGGAGTGAGAGGCGGTGGTAGGTTCCTTCGCAGGTGGCTCAGTAGGGTGAGAGGTTGAAGGTTCGGTGATGAGTGGAGGAGTGGGTTCGGTGACAGTGGGTGGTGGAGTTATTTCAGTGGTGGCCGGCAGAGTGGTGACGGGTTCAGAGATAGGAGTAGGAGTGGTTCCTTCGACGGCGGGTTGAGAGGTGGAGGCTTGAGATGCTTTCTCCATTTGACTCTTGATCACTATTTTTTTTATAATGATTTTTTATAGTGTAGTGACAAGTTAATATTATCGATCCCACAGAGATTGTAATTGCGAACACCTCATGTACTGAACCATTTGTTTTCGGTTTGTTGTCCAAATAAACAAAATTTTAAAAGGGTTTTGAGATTTAAAACTAATTTTGCAAGAAAATTAAATTAAAGCAAGTAATTAAATAGGTTTTGAAAACTTCTTGAGAAAAGTTCAGATTCCAGGGCAAGTTCATGTCAAGGGTAGCATGCAAGGGAATTTCATCGATCAATTTAAGATAAAGATTTGGTGGAACATCAGGAAAGTATTACGAATTCCGGGCTTTGGCAATTCATAAAGTAGATTATCAATTTCCTATATCCTCTCGGTCTCTAGGAAAATTAACAACTCCTCAAAACATCAAATTTATTCCTATGGATCTAATTCCTCTTTTCAGACATAATTAAAATC
>JAPKLW010005545.1:0-20533 GCA_026898455.1 Plectranthus barbatus | reverse complement strand
TGTTACTAAAGAGTGTGTATACAAATCGCAGATATCCCATATAACAGCGAAAGAAAACTACATAGAAATAAGGATTTCTAAACATGAACATGCATGATTTAATCAGTGATCCAGTCCTCCTATGGAACGACATAAACAAAGCAGAACTCCACACACTGAATTGTGAATTGAATCTATTAATGAAATGAAAACATGAACTTTTTCTAAAAGTCTCATCCACCATCAGATTCTTGAAACCCCCAAAACCTGAGTCAGCATACTCAAAAGCAAAAAAGGCCAAAAAGAAAATGGCAAAAGGTATCAATCTGCAAAACCTGAAAAAGTAGCTTAAGAATCCATATACAAGTTTGCAAATCCGAGCTTCCGCAGCCCAGAAGCAAATGGGAAATGGAAATTCAACTCAAATCCTTGTTTTCAATTCACAAAACTTAATACAATATATTCTAAAACAAGTTTAAAAATAATAAATGAGGTAATTAAGGACAAACACACTATACAATGACTCACAGGATTCAGAGGCAGCTGCCGACGACGATGGTGGCTGGCTCTGTGCTCGATTGTTCTTCAACTCTGAAAACAATCGATTGGAAGGGAAGGGGGAAGGCTCCGTTGATCGATTGGAAGGGAATGGGGGGAAGGGTTGGTGCGTCAATTGGAAGGGAATGGGGCGAAGGCTCGTCGTCGATCGATTGGAAGGGAGGGGGGAAGAAATTCTGTGGACGATCGATTGGACTGGGAAGAAGAATTTCCGTCGACGAGGAAGGGGATAGAATGTTTTGGGGATAAATTAGGTTTTGAATATTTTATTTTATTTAATAATATGATGTGGATTTAAATTATGATGTGGATTTAAATTATATATATTTTTTAATATGACGAGGATTTCCGGTTGCCCAGTCAGCTTTCCGATGCCGGAATATTTTTACAGACTAGATTTGAATGGTTTTGGATAGTTTGGATATAAAATAAAGAATAAGTATAGTTCGTACTAGAATTGAAAAAAGGTCGATAGTTTGTACTATATTTGATGTTTTGGCCCACTAAATACATCCCAACCGAGCATCAAATTGTCGACGTCTTCACAAAGGCCTTACCTCGTCCATTGTTTGAGTTTTTTGGTCGCAAGCTCTGCGTCACTTCAATTTCGACGGATTCGCTTGAGGGGGATGATAGAATAATATTAGATTTGTTATAGATACTTTTGTTAGAGTTTACATATCTTTTAGATATTCTCATATTTTTTTGTACTATATTCATATTCGTCAATAAAGTATTTTACGATTTGCGGAAAACCCTATCATAAATCATATAATGAAGGAAGATTACATATTTACATATATTTTTGTAATCTTATTACTTAAATATAAATATTTATGATTTTTAATAAAAAAAAAAAATAAAAAGAAAACTATAAATTAATGACGTGATAGATATGGGGACAAAATAATACTATTTTAACTTTTAAAAATGGTTATTATATATATTATAAAAATATGTATGCGATTTTAGCGGGAACAGTTTTTCTTTTCACTACTTTACTTTAATATATACATAAATAGATTGAATTTATATATATCATTGATCTTTAATGAGTTTCGTCAAATTTCACTACATGGTTTTAGATTTTTTGTGCATAGTTCAGAGGCGGATACATGTTATAACTTGGGGTACACTTGTACCCCAAAAAATTTTATTTTGTTATTATTAAATTATATATATTTATCATCATTTATATGTATTTTTATTATTTGTTTATATTAATGTACCCTCAATTTAATTATATTTATATATTATATCCCCAATTATAAATTTTTGGATTCGCTTCTAGCATTGTTGACTAATTTACTTGCATAGTTTTAAACTCTTACATGTTTTTTCGTTTGAATTTTTTTTTTAGAATTTAGTTAGTTAATTTAATTTTGTTAATTTTCAACCGTTGTTTCATAAACTAAACACCATGCGCTATATATCTTTTACACTGCTTTAGATATATTGACTTAAAAGATTGAATAATTTCATACATATGACAGTACCTATTACCATTGTATAAGGTGAGAGACTTTTTTCAAAACTTAAATCATTGAAATATTATTTATGATCGATTATGTCACAAGAAAAATTGAGTGAACTTGCTTTGAGATACTATTGATTATTATATTTATTAATATTCTTATTTATAATTAAAAAAAATTAGAAGTGCCATTTTTCTTGCTCGCACACGAGCCTCCAAAATCACAGGGCTAGCCTGTCAATAGCAATGATATGATCATTTTGATGCAATGAATATCACCCAAAAATTCTGACAGCTTGATTCACCCATCCTTCATTATCAATGAAAGAAATGTCTGTAAACTGCTCCACCTCTCCCTCACTCAGCTTCTTCTCCCAACTCACTCTCCCCGAACTCGTCGCACCGGGGCCGCTGCAATTATACTCCGCCATCGTCAACTGGTTCCTGCAAATTAATATTGAATCACAAATTAAGTAACATTAATTATTTCTCATCAGAGTTTCAATATTTCAGATGATGCATGGCCATGGGAATTGAAGAATGTTTTTAGTACTCTTTTCCGGTGTTGAACCAAGCATCCCATCCCTGAGGAACAACGACGTCGGACATCTGTGTGTTGTAAAACACGACTGTAGCGTACTCTCTCCACGCCCTTCCCAGAAGGGCCTTCCCTTCCCCAACTATGTTGCATGACTTGAACACGAACCCGTTTGTATCTTGGGGAGCCCCTCTCCCCTGAGCGGTTATGAACCCGGATATCCCGTTTAGAGAGGCTACTGATATCGTGCAGCCCTGCAGTCAAACCATGGCAGAAATGAACTCAATAACTTTGAAGATGAAGATGAATGTTTTTCGAATTTTAGTCATTAGGCGGTAACTAACCAAGCGGAATATTAGTGTCTAATCGGTGGCCTACTTTTTATGCTTTTTTGAAAAATTAATTTAAATTTATATAATTTTAATTTTTATTTATTGATAAATATTATATGAAAAATTATTTTACTGATTAATTAACTTCTGAAAACGGCGCTAGACCCACCCGAACGCCCGACTAGCGCCTAGAGAATTTAACAGCCTTGATTTTAGTACCTCGTAAATGGACTGGCCTGCACCGTAGATGAAATCTACGGCACCTCTGATGGTGCATTCTTTGAAGTAATGTCTGCCTCCCACATCCCACAGTGTATCCTGCAGGCTGATGAACCCACATCGGTGGAAGGCCGTTTTATTGCCTAGTATCCTCGCTGCTATAGCTCTCCCCATTGGATTGCTGCTGTTTATGTTGTAGGAATTCTGCAATATAGTGATTCTTGTTGATGAAACACATACATACATGAAGATATTTATATATTAAAAAAAAAAGGATTGATAATTGATAGTTACAATAAATGTGATGTCCTTGGCGAGAAAGTTATCAGCTTCGGTGTTGAAAGTGGCTGCACCATTATCATCAAGACCGCTCCACTCAATCAAAGTGTTTTCCTCTCCTTCTCCATTGAGGTAGATGAATGGCTTGTCGTTAGGAATCATAACTTGCTCTCTGCAACAAAATAATGGACATAATCAAAACTCAAACCCTAACAACGACTTATATTATATATATTTTTTTTTTCACCGATAAGTGCCGGCTTTGATGTCAACACGAGTCCATGCTTGGTTGTTGGAAGGGACGGAATCGATGGCAGATTGGATGGTTCTGAACCCGCCGGCTTGGCCCGATTGATCAACGACGATCCTACGAGAGAAAGATACCGCTTGCATCGGCCTCGACCTGGCGGCAGCAGAAATGGCTGGGAAGAGAGCAACAAGCAGAATGCAGATACACCATTTGCAAGACACCATTTTTTTTTCTTCTTAAGTGTTAAATAAAGGATTTTATAAAATTAGAATGATTTTGGAGGATGTCGGAAATCGGAGCTGATCATATAGATTTATGTATAGTGGATTTCTAGCTACTCTTCAGAATCTTCGTTTTTCTTGTGGATTCTCAAAATCTTTCTTTTACTATTCTTAGTTTACTGGAATGGGAAGTATAATCGTGGCTTTAAATGCATTGATTCTGTCTAGCTATTTTTGAATACGCCACTTTACTAAAATTGTACTCCCTCCGTCCCGGTGAAGTAGTCCCATTTCTTTTTGACACGGGAATTAATGGTTGTAAGTGTAGTGGAATTAATATTTTATTGGTGAGTGTGAAAAAGTTTGTCATTTTAGGAAAATGGGACTATTCTATGGGACAAACAAAAAAGGAAAGTGGGACTACTTCAATGGGACGGAGGGAGTATTATGTTTTAAGTTTTAACTTAATGCTTTGTGAGAAATATTCGAATACGAATCTAATATTCATTGTGTAAAAATAAAAAATTAATTACGTACAATAATTGAATTAGAAGGATGGGGCTGAACTAATGACACATATAATTTATAATATAATTCTCTAATTCTTATAAGTATTTCAATATAATATCAATTTGATAGTGTCCTGAAATGGATAAATATGCCTATATAGTAAAAAATATTTATAATTCAGTTATTGCATATATTTGCTAGCTACTAGAAATTTAAGCAATATGCTTAGAATTTTAGGACAGTTATTATTACAATATATTTGTTAATGGATGAAAATTTCGAAATGGCAACTTTTGCTATTTTAGATGAAAAAATATCACATCTAATGAAAATGCACAATATAGTAAAAATTTATTAAAACACCTTACAATTTTTAATATCCTTATTATACTTTTTTTAAAAAAAAATTAACAAAATTCCTAAACCTTATTCAATTCCCACTATCGTCAATTAAGATTCAATGAGAACTATTTTTCGTCCGACTTCAAAATTTAATTTCACTTCCAATTGTTCCGACAAACTATATTTGAAGCATATCAAGTGGAGGCGCCGGTGGAGAGGTACATACCATTCGGGTGATTTTTTGGAAGGGGGTCAAACCCTAATAGGTAGAAACCCTAAACGCAAAATGGAGGTGGGTGGAAAAAACTGGTGTAACCGTAAATAGTGTTTACGATTTCACTAAAACCGTAAATACTATTTACGGTTTTGTGAAGATATAAATTTAGGGTTCATTTACTAAACCTAAACTAAATAACGTCGCAGGATTTAAAAAAAAATAATAATTTGGTGAAACCGTAAACAATGTTTACGGTTTTATAAAATCCAAAAAAAAAAAACATAAAACCGTAAACAGTGTTTACGGTTTTAAGAATATTTAAAAAAAATCCAAAATATCCCATTTCAACGGTTTACAAAAATCGAAGTTTAAAAAAAAAACAAATAAAACCGTAAACAGTGTTTACGGTTTTAAGAATTTTTTTAAAAAAAAATACTAAAAATATAAAATCCGTAAATACTATTCACGGTTTCATTTTGCCCATTCTTCCCACGTTTTCTGTCATCTTTTGCTGCCATGCTAGTACAATAATGATGGACAATAATTTTACAGCTTTCTTCACTCAATTTAAGCTCACCATATTCATAGTTGAAGCTCACGACTCATTTTAAGCTCACCATATCCATATTCATATTTTTGCCCATTCTTCCGACGAATCTGCACCATATTTCATCCTTCAATCCTCACCCAAAATGCAGCCTTTTGAAATATATTTTTTATGGCAGAGCACTATCGTTCAAGAACCCGATTTTGTCTTGGAGATAAATGAAGAATCGTTGGATCTCTCGGAGTTGGAAGAAAAAATATTTGAAGCAACTGGTTGGAACAATTCAATGTGGGAGCTCCAACTAATGTTACAGTTTATCTCAAAGCCGGAGTGGGGTGCTTTTGATCTTTGTGACGAGAGAGGTATGGCAACATTATACAAATATAGTCATTTTCGTCCGGCTATAAATATTACGCTTCATGCTGTGGATTATGGAAATTATATGCTCCATGCTGATGACGACGGTGGAAAAAGAAACGCTCCATGGTGGGGACAATGAAAATGATGTGCTCGATGCTGCGAAGATTGGAAGTGATCCCAGTGGTGATGAAAGCTTCTCTACCGACGAGCAGGACGAAATGGAATCAATTCCTGACCCAGACTCTGAAATTGAAGAGCATGACGCATTCGTGGCTAAGGGGTCGAGAGGGAGGTATGTTTACACAGACATTGGTAATTATGCTGATCCTACTGATGATGATAGTTTTTTTGGTATGCCGAATATGTGGAATGGTGATCTGAACGAGATTGCAGCCGGCTTATGTTTTACCTCGAAGGATGACGTGAAGCAGGCTGTCACTCTTTGGTCTGCTAGTAGGGGCGTCGCATACCGGCTGAAAAAGTTGAATCGAAAATTATGGGATGTTTACTGCGACACCATTCACAGTTCGAATTTGGCAAGTTCATCTCAACAAAGTGTTCCGTGCTAATGGAGAGCTCGGGCCATCCCTTCGGTTGCTGGTGGTGGTTGGATACTTACTCACTGGGTGAATAGACACAATTGCTCCGAAAGTAGCTCGAGGCAGCAAGGGCGGAATATCACTTCTGAAATGATATCCCACTTGAAGGCCAATTATCAATTAATTGAAGTCGTGTTTTATCTAAGCAAATAAAATCCTCAAGCTCTCTAAAGAGTATTCTATTTTTACTAACTTTCTGGATGCCTAAATGATATTCAATATACGGACCCCATCCCCTCTCTGGAGCTTCTTCGCTCCCTGTCACAGCATGTCCTTCGGTTCTTATTCCTAAAAGGCACTCTACATCCTGTAGAGTGATAGTAGCCTCACCAAAATTAAAATGAAACGTGCTCGTCTCAGGACGCCACCTTTCAATTAAACTCTGAACTAAAGACCAGTCTAGGACAATATTTCCTAACCGGAGCACTCTATCAAAACCCATTTGTTCTATATGCTGCATAGTATAAGGACATTGTAACACTGAATCAGCCAAATATATCCAAATGGTACTATCCCCCCTCCTACACCCTACGGGAGCTAGAGCCTCTTTATTATTGTGAAAAAACACCTTGAAAATACAATAATCAGGAATTAATGGGCCTTGATTAACAAAAGCTTGAGAAGATGATGATGCCATTGCCTACATTTTATAAAAATTCATATTAAGATGCATATCCAATTCAACAACATATAAAATTCATGAACATATCCAATTCATTATATTCATCTACATCAAATTCATCAACATATCCAACATAATGTATACATAATAAACATATCCAACATAATGTATCAAGAATATCACAATATATCAATAAACCACTACAAATTGGAGGGGGCGACGCTTACCTATGAGGAGGAGGGGCTGAGGACGGCAGACGCAGCAGGGCGGACGGCAGCAGGGGGCTGAGGACGGCAACGCAGCAGCAGCAGACGGCCGGCGGTGAGGGGTAGACGGCGAACGACGTGGAGAGAGAGAAAGGGGATCGGGAGTGCGGCGGCAGGGGTAGACGGCGAACGGCAGTCGGCGGTGGTCGACGGAAGTGCGGCAGCGAGCAGGGGAGGGTTGCGGCGCAGGGGGAGGGGAGGGGACAGGGGGTTCGCGTATATGTTTTTGGTTTTTATTTTTTATTTTTTAATATAAAACATATTGTTTATTTATTTAAATTTTAAACCAGATTTGAAACAATAAGTACACGTAGCCTAATGGATAAGGCAAGCGACTTCTACATAAGTGGTTGTGGGTTCGAGTTCCACTGACTTCTAAACTGCATTTTCATTGATTTTTTTTTAAAATTATTAATAATAAAAACCGTAAACAACGTTTACGATTTTATTTTTTATTTTTTTATTTTTTAATTTTCAATTTTCATAAAACCGTAAATAATATTTACGGTTTTAGTTTTTTTTTTAAAAAAAAATCAATTTTAATAAAACCGTAAATAGTATTTACGGTTTTATTGAAATTTTTTTTAAAAAAAAAGTTACGTGGTTAGTTATTTAATAATAAGATAATTAAACCTAATTTTAGTTCATCGTAAAACAGTAAATAGTGTTTACGTTTTTGATGAAACCGTAAACACTGTTTACGGTTATGCTATATATTTCCACCAAGTTAGGTTTAGGGTTTTGTGTATCTACATACTAGGGTTTGGGTAAAAAAAAAAAAAACTCCCATACCATTTTCTCTCCAAATTAATTGCTTTCTCTCTTTGTGGCCTTGTTCTCTCTCCTGAATATCAACATTTGTTGTGCGTATCAGGATTGAAAAGTGAACTTGTTGTAGAAGACTTCACTAATACCATACCAGCATAATCTAAAAACTATCTTGAAAACATAAAATTGCAAAGGGTAGCAGCATCTAAAGCTCTCCAAAGACGGTTGCAAACACACCAAAATTTTCTCTAGGATTATGGAAGTAAGTAAGTACATGACAGAATGCAGTGAATTTGTAGCGGCGCGTGGCTGGGATGTGCCTGTTGGACTCCAAATCCAACTCGAACACCTCATCCTTGTCCGCCAGGCACTCTGCCACGATTCCCTACACCGCAATCTTGGCGTTGGCATCACCCACCCCATTGCCGCCACATCCCTGTGGGTGGACACATGTGAGAGTAGAAACGAGTTGATTAAGGAGAGCGCCAACAACAATTTCTAAGAGGTGAGGTGCATGATAAACTCGTAATTCTACTCATTTATCACATTATTTTTCTTCTTATTTTATACATTTTTATTAGTTTAGGTTTAACGTGCATGAGAGTATTTTTTGGTGGGTATTATGCTTGTGGTGCTGAGTTGTGCAGGTTAAAAGGTCATATATAGGTGAAAAGTTGATCAAAAGATGAAGAAATTCGTAGGATGGCTCTCTATTTCGACCGATGTGGGACATTCGGATCGATATAACCATTTCGATCCATGCATGGTATTTGGATCGAAATAGTCATTTCGATCAATGTATGACATATTGATTGGCACAGAGGGATTTTCATAATTGAAGCACGTTTTTATTAGTCAAGGACGAGAATTGGAAGGAAATTACCAAGTACAACTTTTCTTTATAGTTCAACACCTCAAGACCTATTCCTGCCATTATATATACTCATGTATTAGGTCTAGAATTATTATGCAGTTAATTCATTCTCTTATGCCCTTCAGTTATATTTTTAGTTTTTAGATTTTTATCTTTCAAACTTTTGGAGATTGAAGAACTGGAACAAGACTTTATTTTTCTGCATCTTTATGTGTCAAGTAAGTTTAATGAAATCCTTTATTTTCCTTCTAATTTCTGCATCTAATTGCATGTTGTAATTCAGTTGATTCAAACCCTAATTAAATTGGTTCAAATTCTCTAGTTTTGATTTTAATATCTAATTCACTTGTGATGGATCAAGATATGAAAATTGTATTAGGTTGATAGTTGTAAATTTGAGACCGAGAAGAGAAAATTAGCAATAGGAAGAGAGGATTTGATATAATTGCTTTATGTCTCAAAAAGAATTTTCAATTATAGGATTTAATTTGCATGTTTATCGATATTGACTAGTTTGTGTAATTGAGACTCAAAATGTAAGATTCACTTGCTAGTGATCTAGGTCTTAAATGTCAGACCAAGAAATTAATTCCAAATTATTAGATTTTAATTTCCAACATGAATATTCATTGGGTTTGGATTGGTTGTCTTATACATGTTAGTTAGATTGGTTGAATTCTCTAGGACTGTGATTTTATCTATTTGATATTATTCCAAAGTTCTTTCTAATCACAAAACCCTTTTTGAATTTTTTTTGATCAAACAACGATTTGAAAAACCTGTCCAATACATGAAATAGTTTCGATAAACTTTTTCCTATGGATTCGACAACCTTTGGGTTCATAAATTTATTTGCTCATTGTGCTATAATTAATATGCAGGCACTGATCAAATTAGCACCATTGACATGGATTAGTTAGATTCTATTTTGTTATTGGATTGTTTGGACAATTGTTGAATTGTGATACGATCCTCGCTGGGAAGATTTAGATCGCAGCCCAGAATCGACGAACAAGGAAACACACGCTGACCGACTCAAACAAATACAATGGAAAATCCAACGTCAGTGAACTCGACCTTCAAAGAACCGTAGGCAAGAACGCAAACGAGCCTCTACGACTCAAAAAGCAACTCGGCTCACGATGAAGGATATAGCGAAGATGCCACAAACAGCTGCGGAATTTCGTTTAATAAGTCAATAAATTTCGAACCCTAGAACTCCTAGAATTCGTGAGTCTTCAATATAATTGGGGAGATAATCTCACAAACTTTATTAAATCGAAAACTGAATAAAATTGTCTAATACAAAGCCTATATATAGACGACCCAAAACCTTAATCTAATAAGGAAATCAAATCTAAAAAGCATATCAAACTATCAAAATATACAACAAGTATATCTCAAAATCTTTGACCAAGTCTAGACACTAAATATTAATTTTCGAAAATTACATATTAATTTTCGAAAATTAAATACTTAAAAAATGAAAATTAAGCAAAGTAAATACTAAAATTCAAAAATTAAATTAATTCAAAACTAAAACTTGAAAATTAATCTTCAATTAATCCTCTAATTTCAGCCCACCGGGATCTCCATCATTCCCCTCCTCTTCAAAAGGAGTTGTCCTCAAATCCTCACGCCAGCTCCACTCACATTGCCTTGCTAGAAAAGAACTTCTCACCACACAATTTTGTTTCTTCTCTCCAGGAAGCTTTGGTCCAGGATCCACCTCCTTTTGCATCTTCACATGGTCTTCATGAACTTGATTTGGAGTAAGAGGAACAAGACAAATTGTTTGCTATTATACTCAAATGAGTATTTATTTGTGAACCCCCCATGTTGCGCCTTTCTATCAAATTGCCATGGATGACCCAACAAACATGGCTAGCTTGCATCGGAACTACGTCACAAAAAACCTCATCCACATATTTTCCAATGCTGAATGGAACATTAACTCGCTTCTTCACCTTAACCGTCCCACTGTCATTTAACCACTGAAAACGATAAGGCTTTGGATGTTTGAGCATTAGGTAAGCCTAATTTCTCCACCATGGTTAAACTTGCTGCATTTTTACAACTCCCACTATCGATTATGACACTGCAAACCTTATTCTTAACCTGATAATGTGTGTAGAAGATGTTCTCATGCTGCTCGGTACCATCGACTGGATGTTGTGCCTGTAAGACTCTCCGAACAAAAAATGATGACAGTGCAACAGGTGCCACTATCTCCTCTTCTTCTTCCTTGAGGTCCTCCAATGTTGGCATATTTGGATCAGATTTATCCTCAGTTTCCACTTCGTCATTTTCTCGAAGGATCTTAGCCTTACTATTGGAGCACTCACCAGCAATATGCCCAAAATCTTAACATTTGAAACACCGACGATCATGATTCCGAATATCAAGATTAACAGATTTACCTAGACTGTTGGAACCTGGCCGGGGTGTAACAAATGGTTTCTTCTCAACTCGTGATTGCTCCTCTTCTTTCCATGGAGATCGTTTGGGCATAGAACTACTACCAGATTGGTATTCTCTCCAGCTCATAGGATTCTACCTAACTCGACTACCCCTCATCTTGAGCTATCCTTCCACCTTAATCGCCATATGCACCATTTCCTCCAGCTCAACATAATGCTGCAACTCTACAATATCTCGAATCTCCAAATTCAACCCAGCTAGAAACCTAGCCATCGTCGCCTCTCTATCCTCCACTACATTGGCTCGAATCATAGCGACCTCCATCTCTTTATAATATTCACCCACACTCCGACTACCCTGTCTCAGACTCTACAGCTTGTTGTACAACTCTCGGTAGTAGTGATTCGGCACAAAGTGCCTCCTCATGACAACCTTCATCTCATCCCATGTCTCTATCGGTCTCTCCCTATTCCTCCGCCGACTACTCACCAACTGATCCCACGACACTAGAGCATAGTCAGAAAACTCCACCGCAACCAATTTGACCTTCTTTAGATCAAAGTAATTATGGCACTCGAACACCAACTCCACCTTCCGCTCCCATTCTAGGTACAATTCGGGGTAATTCTTGCCTTGAAAGGACGAAATGTTCATCTTGATTGTCTCCAAATTGTTATCATATGAGTCCTCCTCATTAGAATCATCGACGTCCTCTTTATACTGAGGACTCCATCTTCTAGTCGATTTTCTGCCACCTCGACCTCCACGCCCTCATTTTACAACACTCCAATGACTGCTAGTAGAATCTCGTTGAGTCCTTTGAGCAACAGAAGACTGAAGATCATCGATTCGTTGATGCATTGTCGCCATCTCACTCTTCAACATCCTAGTCAACTCAGATTTAAAACCCTCCATCATACACTCGAGCTGGCCAACAATATCATCTTCGTAGTATCTGATTTTTTTAATTAGTGTACATTAATCTTAAAATTACACACCCAGATGTCTCCCCGGTGCTCAAACCTGTGAGCTCTCAGTCACATGCAAGATGCTTTAACCACTACACACCAAGCGAAGGGACGCAGTATCTGAATTTTTTTTGAATTAGAGTACATTAATCTTAAACACACACACCCACTCACACACTCAGATGTCCCCCTAGGAGCTCGAACCTATGACCTCTCAATCACAGGCAAGGTGCTTTAACCACTACACCCCGAGCGAAGGGATATCTGATTTTTAATTACTCTCTGTCCCAACATATTAATCCACTTTTTTTTTTCGTCCGTCCAGACATATTAGTCAATTTTCTAAAATGATAAAATTTTCACCCTCATCAATCAAGTATTAATTTCACTATGCTTACAAATACTGATTATTGTGCCCGGTCAAAGTAGATTAGTATGGTGAGACGAAGGGAGTATAACAAATTTTTTAAGTCAAATATCCTACAATTGATTTAATTTTTTATATTTCAATTATCTTGGGGTCAAATTGAGAAAAACCAGTTTTATGAGGGCCAAATAACAAAATCGCCGTCACTGTCCATCTCACTGCCGTATGGTTTCTCTTCCCTAATATAGATCACCCGGACTGCGGTAGATCGCCTAACATTTTCTTTCCAAAATTCCGAACCTAATTTCGCAAAAACCCTAGACTTTAACATCGAGATTATCAAACTCCGCGCGATCAACGATTTGATATTTGCAGACCTAAGACTGAAAACCTCATATGGCAGGGTTGTCGCTGAAATGCGGAGACTGCGGGACGCTGCTGAAGTCCGTGGAGGAAGCGCAAGAGCACGCTGAGCTGACCAAACACTCCAACTTCGTTGAATCCACGGAGGCCGTACTTAATTTGGTCTGCTCCGATTGCGGAAAGCCGTGCCGCTCGAAAACCGTATAATTCTCGAACTGTACTTTGTTATGATTTAGTAACTGTAGGAGTGCGCGTGCGAGGTGACGGTGTATATTTTTAAGTATTGTAGTGGAAACCCAGCAGTGGTCGATTTATTGCGTGCGTTTCGTGATTGATACTTTTAGAATTCAAACGATGTTATGTTGATCATACATATACTTTGGTGATTTTCTATGTGATGTGGGTTTATTTTTTTAGGATATTGGTAATTGCGGGCATGCCATTAGTTTGATGTTCGCTTCCACATCAAGAATGGAATATAGTCAATCTGTTTACAAGGCACCACAATAAGTGTTAAATAAGAGATCTATAGCGTTATCTGTGTGAAGATGTGTATTTACCATGATCTGCAGGTTTCACAAGCTTTAGAAAAACTTCATTTTTTTTGCAATTCGTTACATGGTCCCCAACCTGGCGAAATGAAATTGAATTTAACCTAACACTCCATGATTTTGGTTAATATGAAAGTAAGGTATCTAACTAACTCATATCTAAATATCTCTAATAGAAGTATGCTTCTTGTTTGTTTCAGAGGGATCTCCGTCCATAGCTTGGTGTTGAATTATGAACCCAATAGCTATTCACTTAATATGTTGATCATACACATTTGTTTGAACATATAAGCACCTAGTATACATGCTTTTTTCTGAATCTATTTAGTGGATATGTTACTAAGCTGAGCCTGCACTCTGAATTTCAATCTTCATTTTCTTGCATTCCTTTTGGGAGATGAACCAGTTTTTGATGTCTTGAATGTTGTCAAACTACTCTATCATTATCTAGGGTTTCTTTTCGCTCTACTATGGCTAAATTATAATGGATGCATCACGAATTAAGATTCTGAAGCATTTGGTTTGGAGGGTTCTCCATCCAGATCTTGGCTCTTTGGTAATGAATTAGAACCAAATGGCCAGCTCACTTAATACATCATGTTATATGTCTTTTTACAGATCTTGGCACCTCATATATGGTGGTTATAGGAACATGCTTTATTTTACATAATAAAATCTGCACTGCAAAAGTGCATTTTGCACAACTTCATGTAGTTTGGATCGACTGTGTAAATTACAATTCGGAAATTATTTAAGAATTTTGCTCGTTGCTCAAGGGTTTGGTTTTTTTTGTCAAGCGCAGGAGAGTGATTTACATACTAAGCGGACAGGACACACTGGGTTTGTAGACAAGACTTCAGAGGCAGCAAAACCTATAAGTTTGGAGGCTCCCAAGCCCAAGGATGATGTGGAGATGGAGGAGACTGGTGAGGGTAGTAGCACACAGCAAGAAGGTAATCAATATGTCTAGCTCACAGTGCTTGTTCACGTGCATGCTATGTGTAACCTTTTTCAAGTTTATCTTGAGCATTTTTGGATTTTGATTACAACTTATGGCTCTTGCTGATGTATTGTTGACAAACTGAGTACTTCCAGTAATTGTCATATACTGAATATTTCTCCTTCTCATGATTAGTTTGTTTAAAGAAATGTATTTTATACACAACTTTTTCTGAACTTTACCATGTAACATGCCTTTTCCTTTGAGTTTTAATGTATATTTCTTTAAACATTTGAATTTATTTATATATTTAAAATGTTGAGTCTAGTTTTTTGGGGATTTGTTTGAATTAATTTCTCCTATGCCTATACTTGTTTAAATGTTTGTCATTAGTTCTTTATTGAAACAGCTTAGTACAGCTGCCTGATTCTCATCCTTTGTTTAGAAATGGTGGTTCCTGAAGTCAATCAGCAGCTACTTTCAGAACTTGAGGAAATGGGGTTTCCAAAAGAAAGGGCGACTCGTGCACTTCATCTTTCTGGTATGCTTTCTCTGAAATATAAAATGATTTGTTGTATTCTACTATTTTATGGCTTCTTGTATTCTATCATTTGGTGAAAATCTTTGTTAGTCTGGATTATGTAAGGGCATTCCTGTTTCATGTTCCCATATTTCTTATTTTGTGTGTTCTTCTTACTGCCCTAGTCAATATGCATAGGGAGTGCGACTCAACATGTTTTTTTTTTTTTTTTTAATACAATGCTTGTTTTTGCCTGAGATATTTATTCCTTATAAATCTTTATAAATAAAATTGGGCTTTATACTGTTTTGGTCTTCTACCAGGCAATGAAAGTCTTGAGGCTGCTGCAAATTGGATAGTTGAGCATGAAAATGACCCTGACATTGATGAAATGCCACTGGTATGACCATATCAATTTTAATTATTTGATGTATCACTTGTTTTTAAAATATGTCGTTCGACTATTACATTAACACTTCCATATAGAATCTGGATTTCTATTGGGCCTTAAACAGGGCCATTATCTGTGTCAGAACAGGGACTTCCTCTCTTTAATATTTAGAGTTCATACTCCCCAAGCTTGTAAGCAAATGATTTTGATTAAAAGAAGCTCATCCACCAAAGAAAGATTATTTATATTCGGGAAGGAACTGTCCTGTGCTGCAAATTGCTTCTCCTTGCCAGTGGATCTGACTGTGTATGTATCTTATTGTCATCTCTTTTGCTCATACTTAGGTACCTGCCAGTTCCAAGAAAACTGAAGCTCCTAAAAAAATTCTCACACCAGAAGAGATTAAGCAGAAACAACAAGAATTAAGGTAATCCTTAGATTCTTGATAAAATCTTTCACTTCTTTCCTTTCGGGCGCAAAGCAATTACTCTAAAGTTTGATTTTTTCTTTTTTATTACTATTTTTTTTTTACGATGGAAGCATTCTCCACCCAATAATAACTTGCTGCCACTTGAGAAGTGTTTAGACTTTAATTCAGCTGCTTAAAAAAGTGGTGTAGAGATGCCCATGAATGTGAGAATTACTACTCTTAACTGCTCTTTTAGAAAAACTTAAATCATGGTGGACTGATCATTGTTTTGAGTTTTAGTTGCTGGCTTTGTTTGGAGGTTTTCATGCCCCATTCTCCGCCATATTGATGGTGTTACATTTAATATGCTTCATATATGTAAGTTTGCTCTTAGTTTTGCTTGCCCATTGTTAATTTCAGGGAGCGAGCTCGCAAAAAGAAAGAAGAGGAAGAAAAACTGAAGGAAAGAGAAAGAGAGAAGGTAGGTCTTCATTTGATTATTTGATCCTAGTCTTGTGTACTTATCTGGATTTTGATTATAAGGATGGCCAATTTTGTGTCAGAGATGTGAATCTTTTACTGTATTGATCCATAGAGTTACTGCTGTTATGCATTTATTTAATTTGTCAGTTTCTGCCATATTTGTTGTGTAGTGCAGCTTTGTTAGCATATTTTTGTTAGGGAAGGTCTTAGGTTAGGCAGGCCTAAACGATTGGTTTTATCCATTAACCCAAGCCCAAACCCATATAATATACCCTAATTGGGATTAATAAACCCTATTTGGGATGGGTCAATCCATTTGGGTAGGATAAAACCCTCCTAAACCGTTTAGGCCTGCCTAACGCAAGTTTTTGCCTTTTTGTTAATGGCTTCACATAATTGGCAGGAAAGAATTAGAATAGGGAAGGAACTTCTTGAAGCAAAACGCATTGAAGAAGACAATGAAAGAAAACGGTGAGCCATTACATAATGTGAATCCCCATTTAAGTTTTTTTTTTCTTTTTGGTAGATATTTGTAATGACTTGATGTTCTTTTCAAACAGTATATTGGCCTTGCGGAAAGCAGAGAAAGAGGAAGAGAAAAGAGCTAGGGAGAAAATTCGTCAAAAATTGGAAGAAGATAAGGTCCTTGTAATCCTGTTAATGTTGTATTTTCTGAAATTATCCCCTAGTACATAATTGGTTTGTGGGACTTATATCAATGTGTTGATCTCTGATTCAAAGCTTGTCTGTGCTTCCAGGCAGAAAGACGTAGGAAACTTGGGTTGCCCCCAGAAGAACCAGCTGCTTCAAAACCTTCTGCTCCACCTGTTGAGGAAAAAAAGGTGTTCTTTTACCTGATTCTTCGGTGATATGGTGTGGGCATGAGTTTTTTTTACCTTGTATGCCCTGCTGAATTATTCTTCTCAAAATTAAACTGCAGAGCTCCCTGCCAGTCCGGCCAGCTACGAAGGCAGAACAAATGAGAGAGTGCCTTAGAACTCTTAAACAGAATCACAAGGTAGTAATTCAATCTTGTGGTGTTTTGTTAATGAATTGTTATGTGCGAGTTCAAACAGCAAGATGCTGGTTTTGCATTTTGGTGTTGATGACTGCTATCCTCCAATGAGGATATTCTTCAAAACTCTTAAGACAAGAGATGTTTCTCCAGCAACATGGGCTTGTTTAAATTGGGAAGGGGGAAAATATGATTCATGCATTGGACAAAAGCATGGTTCTTTCAAATTATAATGTTGTGTCAAATGGTGCATTGTTTTCTTCAACTCTAACGATTAGCTATGCCATAAATTTTACTTTCCTTGAGTCCTGAATAACTGTCATGCTGACAATATATATTCCTATTTCATCTTGAGGTTGTGCATTATTAATTTCTTGATTAACCAGGATGATGATGTCAAAGTGAAGACAGCTTTCAACACACTCTTGACTTTTGCAAAGAATGTTGCAACAAATCCTAACGAAGAGAAATTCCGCAAAATCAGACTCACTAATGCTAATTTTCAGGTACAATTTATTAAATACTTCTATTCTTGTTTATGGATTATATTTCTCTGTTTCTGTGACCGCATTTCTTTTCAAACTTTTATCAAGAATGATTTCCCTTGTAATTAGTGTCATTGCCAGTTTTGCTGCTTCATTGTTGAAACTACTCAACATCAAATGCATAGAAGAGCCGTTTTTTTATTTATGCCTTGGACCAGTTCCTCCTTGAGAGCCCTGAGCTAGAAGGCTAGGCTAAGTATTTGAACTAGCTGACCTCATATAATCGCTGTCCCTATGCCCTAATAGACATTTATCGCCTGGGCATGATGCATATTTGGTTCTTAATGACTATTCGAATTGTGGTTTGGCAGGATCGGGTTGGAAAACTGAAAGGAGGCGTAGAGTTTCTGGAACTGTGCGGATTCGAGAAAATCGAAGGGGGTGAATATTTGTATCTACCAAGAGAGAAAGTTGACATCGCGGTGCTTCACTCTGCTGGGAGCGAGTTAAACAGTGCCATTAATAATCCCTTTTTTGGTGTTCTTTGATCCTAAAGTCCAAGAATTGTCCTTTTCAATTTCTCCTTAAACCAATATAAGCACCATTTGATTTGAGATAGACTTCCCATATTATCTTTTTTTTCTTCTTCTTCAATTGGGCAACAAATGTGATTTGCCTTGTGGAGCACAGCCTTTTGTTCGTCTGTCTAATTCACTACTGACGTTGTCTGTCTGTGCATGTGCCAAATGGATCAAGTTCATCTTGCTTATTTTGTGTATTTTCTGCTCAATTATTATATATTTTTATTATTTAATTAAACCAATATATTATACAAGTGTCACCACATAATTAACAGTTGTAACGTTTTTCAACAATGAAAAAGAAACCGAAAGGAACAAGAATAATCCTCAACCCTTATTCTGTTTCTAAATAAGGCAAGTGGTAATTTGTTTCCAAACAAGAGATTTCGTCAATAAAATCTCGTCACATATGAAATCATCGGTTTCTAAAAATATTCTGAATTTACTTGGACTATAATTTGGACAATTAGAAGCTTAGAATTGGGATAACTGGATTATGTTGCGGAAATAATGCTTGTTTCTGAAACAAATAAACCCGAGAAAATCCAAGAGCATCAGCCAACAACAACTAAACAAAAACAGATATGACAATAATATAGGAAAAAAATCCGAGTAATTTGGTCGAGTACATCATACATAATATATCAAATCAACAAAATACATAAATAAGCTCTTAGCAAGATGAAGGTCAGGTCATTCAATGTTGGTTGATAATGATATAGCCTCAAGAGTTCATTTGGGCCTCTATCTAAGGTTCCAAGAGAGCTTTAATATTGAATTAGAGAAATAAAGGATAATTATAAGAGATGTCTATGACACATACCGCTTCATGTTTCCATCCTTCCAAGCATATCATGCACCCTAATTCTTCTCTTTCTTTCCCTGTTTCTCATATTTGCTGCAGTAATGAGTTTGTAACTAGAATGGGGCATTTCACTTAGTTTTCCAAACTTCTCCTCATAGAAGTGCCAAATCTCTGACCTGATGAATAATGAAAGTTCCAAACAGAAAACTTAGACATCTAGTTGAATGGGACAAAATGTAAGTTGAAAAAACAACACCCGATTATTGCCTATAACTACATATACCAGAAAGCCAGGAACTGAAATGGCGCGTATTTTTTATAGATATCTTCAACATCTTGTTGAACTGTCTGAACTGAGGAGGTCTTTGCATGGACCTGTGCCATCATTCTTAGGGTTCATGAGAATCTTTTAAAACGTGATAATAACAAGGATAGCAAGAAAAAAAAAAAAGAAATAGACCTGCTTCAGATGCCTTATAGTTTCTGAATCTGCCGGAATTACATGGTAGTAGCCCATGCACATCAGCACATTAGCACATGTGAATGGCCCAAATCCATCAATCACTCTCAGCTTCTCAGCCAACATATCATAGTCAGACGAGCTCAAACTAACACTGGCACATTCTAGTTCTCTCAATTGAATTCTACCTTCAACTATTCCCCGAGCAAGCTTAATCACACGGCCTGCCCTGTAACCAAGACCACATCTCTTGGACAAGAAATTCTCATCAAGTCCAGCTAGTTCTCTGGGGCTTGGAAAATTCCCTATCATGGAGCTGCTATAGTTTTCTGTCACTTCTAATGACAGAAGATTAGGATCATCGGCAGAAGTTGCTGAAGGATTACATTTCCCAAGGAAGTCATCCCTTGCCTCCTGTGACGTAGAGGTTGGACTCTGATGCTTTGTGTGTTCATAGCATTCTGATGTTACAGCTGCACTAATAATTTCAGTATCTTCATCTCCATATTTGATTGCTAATTCATGTGAACATTTGTGACGCTTTTTCTTTGATTCTTTTCCAGCAGGTGTTTTTGGAGCAAAAAGCTTCATATTAGTTGTTTGAAAACTGGAAATTGTTCCAATGTCAGCATTTGATACTCCGGGCAAGGGATGCTGCAATTCTGCCTGAAGATCGCACAGTGCTTGAGCCATACTCAAAGTTCTTGGCCACCTGAAAAATTTAAGATGAAGAATAACAATTGTCATTGGGTAAACACGTGTCATTAACTGGCGGTATGCACTCCAACCCAAATACCCTTGCCAACTAAACGATCAACT
>JAPKLW010005544.1:0-20544 GCA_026898455.1 Plectranthus barbatus | reverse complement strand
GTTTCTCACCACCACCTCAAATTCCGACGTCTCCTGGCCGGAAATGGTGTCTGAAGTTGGCTGTCCTGTTGAGAGCTCTCTCTTCTCTCTCAAGAGTAATATATGTGAAGTGGTTGTTTGTGTCTCACTACTTGAAGTTGTAATAGGCAGAGTGGGGGTAGCTTAGATGAGTCATAAGATAATTTTATAGGAAAATAACAAGTGTCCCCTTTCCCTTAATGATATGTCCCCCTATAATTACATACAATTCTCCATATACTCATGTGTGTATGTATTTATCTTGATGTTTCCACTAAATTAACCATCTCTCTAGTGCATTTAATTACATAATCTTGCACTAAACTCATGATAATCTTACTATAATTATTGGGGTATTACAAATCCACACAGTCTATTTTCTCTTTCGATCAACATTCTCCCGTCGAACAATCTGATCCACTTTTCCACGTCTGTCAACTTCCATCGTAGCCTACCCAATATGAGCTTTATTATCCCTATATAGTAGGTTCAATGCAAAATGCAAATGCTTTCTTTTAAACGAATAACTTAAAGCATGAAATGAATTGTGAGTCTTTTTTTACTCTATTGTCATTGTCCAACTGTTTTAGTTTGCTATATGTCCTCTACGTGGGGAAGCTCACTTAGAGAATAACGTCGAATGTAATAGACTTAGATGTTGGCTCTGTGTACTGTGAGCCCTAACGATCGTGTCATGGTAGGGAAAGAGATACTACGATTTAAATGCACTGTGATCATGACCTACTCGGACGCGCTTTGTGACTGTGGTAGGAGGTCACCTCCCAATCATATCTAATTTACAGATGGTTTAACTGTTGTAAAGAACATGCTCACTCACATAAAATATTTTGGAGCCATGGTGGGATTTTCAATTTTAAAATTCCATGTGTGACCCGATATCAAGGCATTACAAATTATTTATAAATGTAAGATTTTAGACAATTTATTCACTAAGTGCATTTGTGTACTTAGCCCCATACATTATTTCTAAAATGTAAAAATTAATGAAGGTTGTAAGCGGCGTACGAGTCTGCAATTGAATCTTGGAGTTGTGTCACTTCTTTTGTAATACTCATTAGGAGTCAAAGTATGTATTCTTGCATACATACTTCACAATTAACTTTCCGCTACAAAACTCTCTCTCTCTCTCTTTCTTTGTGTGTGTGATAAACTTTTAATGATAAAAACTCATGGATTTACCAATTTTTCGTACCACTTGAGAAGCCAAAATTCCTTCTCGATGAGGCGCTTTTAATTCTATTGATTAGTTGAGATGGATAAATGTATTATTACTCTTGTTTCGGTTGTACATCTTGATAAGTCCTATTTTGAAATGATGCCCCAAGTACATGTTACAAATATAATGCGTTTCAATGTTTGTTTCTTATTATTTCTGAAATTGGGCCGTGACAAATGTCTAGTATGCCTTATCACAATAGCATTTACATCTATTCAGTTCCACTCACTGTTATAAACCTAAAAAAATGAGTTTATAAGGAGATCTCACTTTTATAGGGTGATTTATCTCTTTTATATATCAATGTGAGATATTATATGATAGATTGCTGGTGAAAAATTGATATGGGAGACACCCTATTATTTGAGTTGATTTTGTAACTATGTTAAGTTATCCATTATAATAAAAATAGGTTGTATAGATAATAATGTTCTATGATTTATGATGTTTCATACTACTTGAACCAAAATATTTGAACATTAAAAAAAATTTTAAAATTCTTCTTTCTCGCGTTGCTGATAAGATATACCACACCAACTCAACTCTTTATATCCTCTATTATGAAATTGTGTTTCATTTTTCTAAAAAAATAAATGAATAAAATGTATAAAATTTAATAATTAAATAAAAAACTTTCATATATTTTTTTGTAATTGAAGAAGAAAATTGCACCTATAATTATGTATTTTCAACAAAAGATAAATCATGATTTGTTGGTCCCAAATCAGAGTTAAAATATATGCACAACGTAAGATTTTTACAAACTTGCACTTTCCCAATTGGTGATTCTAGCACCAGCTCGAATTCTAAAAATTGGTTACGTAGCAAGGTGTATGATTACTTAGCCGTATTTAGATATACTCCAACACTTGAGGTGTTGTGTTTCAAACTCAATTCAATAATTATAGAAAAAATAAAGTATGCAAAGGGTTTATAGAGGTTCGAACAAAACCATCCCACATTCTCGATTTAGACTCGCAGTCTAGAATGCACTAAGTTGGGGATTACAGAGATGTCGCACGATCAATTGTTAGCTGGTGAATGCCCGTGTCCACCAGTCTACTAGCGCACTCGTTAAGTCCTTTGCATTACTTTGGTTTATTAAGTCTGAAGTGTAGGCGCACCACTCAACCTCCAATTGGTTGTGGGAATTTGAGTTCTTCCCTGGAACGTCAGCTTGTGATATACACCAATAATAGTTAACCACCAAAATAGTGGTAACTCCAAACAATTTTCTTACTTGGAAAGTAAGAAAACCGAGTAGCTCTTACAAGATGCACAGAACCTCGTGTTCGAAAGGAACACGAAAAAGCGTATGAAATAACCTGAATGCTCTTGAATACTTAAGGGAGTTTCTCAGAATATTCGTTCGTTCAAGTAGATTTGGTGAAGGTAAACTTCTTCACATGGATTGCAGCATCTATTTATAGGCGCTTGATAAGCTCATTATTTTACTCGCTTATCTATATTATTTTCTACCATTTTATGTAGTTTTATTGAGTTTATATATATATTCTATGCATGAGTCTATATTAGGTGGTATTATGCGCATTTTGGTGTTTTTGTAGGGTTTTAGGCCTAAGTTCACGAGAAATCCGTTCCGGAAGCAGTGACGTGTAAGACTAGCAGTGAAGAGTTCTTCCACAAGAGGAATTCGAGCTATTGGCACATGGCAATGGATGATTCTTTGAGTTAGCTCTCCAACGCAACTGGAATCGGGTCAATCGGAGTTCGGGAGAGAAAGTTATGGCCAAAACCGTGAGACCGCGCAGAAGGGGCGAGAAGCCGCGTCGACAGACGCCAATCAGCATCGATCGATGCCGACCAAGAAGCCACGTCGATCGACGTGGATCAGCCACGATCGACGCGAGGCTGTCTGCTGGAGCGGAAATTCGAGGAAAAACGGATTTATTCATATCTTTAGCCCTAGATTTGATAGGATACACATCGACCACTATAAATACCTATGTGAATTCAATTTTTCAGTACCAATCATCATAGTATTCAGTTTTTAGAGTTTGGAGACTTGGGGAACACGAAATCCTTTTATTTTCTTGTAAGTTCTTTATGTTTATGCAATTTAATATGTTTTCTTTTGGATTTCTATCTGCGATGAGTGGCTAGAAACCCTAGCGGGTTCTAGGGGTTGATATTATTATGGATGCATGTTAGGATGAATTAATTAGGTTCATAATTCGTGTGTTTATTCTATAATTCTAGATTAATTCAAGGACCGAGAGGTGACGATTAATTTAGATGTCTAGCTATTGATAGAAGGACCGAGAGGTGAATATTAATAGTGGGAATAGGAATGCATGATACAATCTACACTATCCAAACAGATGTACTAGACTGTAGGAATTGAACTGATTTGCTTATCAGATTGACTAATTTGGTGTACTTTGAGACCGAGCGGAGATAGTCACTAGTTAGTAATCTAGGTTATATTTGCCAAACAAGAAAATATAGCATTGTTGCAGTATTCCACCTGTTAAATTAATTGATTCCTATATGTAATCCATAATATGAATTCTTCCCTAGAATCTGTGTTCCTTTAAATTTGCTTTCCAAACTACTTTAATTTTCTGCATTGTTTTCTTTACTTTTATAAAACCCTGATTTTGGATTTCTCAAACAATGAATCTTAGGGTTATAGCTAGTATATAGGATAGTTTCCCCACACAATTCCCCTGGATCGATAACCTTAGGGTTTACAAATTTATTTGCCGCTGTTATTATAATTAATCTGTTAGAAATAGCAGTGATCAAATTGGCGACGTTGCCGGGGACTTGTTAGATTTTATCTTGTTACTAGTTCGTTCTAGGAGTTGCTGGATTGAGTTTTAATTTTCTGTACGTGTGCGTGTGTGAGTTTTCGAGTCTACATCTCGCGTCGATCATGCCACCTAGCGTCGATCACTTTGCAGCTTCGATCGACGGATACCTTTCGTCGATCGACTCCGACCACTCTTTTGTGTCAATCGACGTGAATCCACGTCGATCGACGCTGAACTAATATTTACCCATTTCCTGTGCAGGTGCATGAACACGCGAGCCAAAGGAAAAACACTCGAAGCCTTTGTCCCTGAAATTGAAGCAACCTGCAGGAAAATCAAAAAGAAAGGAAAAGAAAAACAACGAGAGATGGCTGAGAATCCTGAAGCACCTCTGCAAAATATGACTCCCGAGGAGCAGAGGCAATTTGTGAATGAAGTGCAGCAACTGCGAGCACAACTACAAGCAGCCTAGGCTACCCAAGCAGAGCAAGCCGCAAGACTGGCAGAGTTGAACAACAGGCAGATTGTGGTTCCGCAAAGATCCATCTTGGATCGATTTCTTCCACAACAAGCGGAGGCCGGATTCAGAATTGGCATTGATGCCAACAACTTGAGCTGCGCACAAGCCTTATTCAGATGGTGCAGCAAAACCAGTTTGGGGGAAGAGCTGTAGAAGACCCCTATACCCACCTCAACCAATTCATTGAGGTGTGTAACACTGTGAAGCAGAACGGAGTAACCCAAGATGTGATCAGGATGAGACTGTTCTCGTTCTCACTCAGAGACGAGGCACGGTCTTGGTTTGCTGGACTGGATAAGAGTCAGATCGGGACATGGGAGGAGCTTCGAGCAGAGTTCCTTACCAACTACTTCCCACCGAGCCTGCTATTGAAGAGGAAAGCTGCCATTACTACTTTCAAGCAGATGTATGACGAGTCACTTTACGAGGCCTGGAAGAGATACAAAGAGCTTCTACGACTCTGTCCTGGACATGGCATCGATCTGGAGATGCAAGTGTGTCATTTTTATGAGGGACTGAACCCTCACATGAAGGAGCTGGTTGATGCATCTGCCGGAGGAATACTGATGATGAAGAGTGGTGCAGAGAGTATGAGGTTGCTGGCTGATATGGCGCTGAATAGCCACCAATGGCCAACTGATAGGCAACTACCAGTCAAAGCAGTCGAGACAAAGCCAGAACTTGACGTGGTCGCTGAGGTGAAAAAGCTCCGGGAGGAGATTGAAAAATTGGGCACATCACAAGTTGCAGCTGTTGCAGAGCCAAGCATGGCCATAGTACCCGTAGAAGCTGACTACATCAACAGGGGTGCAAGCAGTTCGTCTGGAACTGCCGGTACGGAGGTGAACTACATTGGCGGTGGTTATCACAATAACTACTGAGGCAATCAAGGGTATCAGTACAACCATGGGCGATCTCACCCTGGTTTTTCCTATGCTAACCCTTCTGCTGCAGAACACCCTCCGCCTGGTTTTGATGCAGGTACTGGAGGAGAGATCGTGGAAAGGAAGAAATCCGTGCTAGAGGAGACGCTCGAGAAATTCATCAAGATCTCGGATAACCGGTTTGGGAAAGTAGAAACCGAGGTGAAGGGAATGGCCAACCACATGCAGCTGATGACGAAACATCTTCAGATGATGGACACACAATTGAGACAGATCGCCACCACACTCGGCAACCAACACAAGCCTAGACAGCTTCCGAGCACAATGGAGGTGAACCCCAAGGCCCAAAAGGACTGCAAAGCCGTTACTTTGAGTTCTGGGACGAGCTACAAGAGTCCCGAGATGGCTGTAGACGATTCTGGAGACAAAAAGGAGCAAAAATGCACAGGAGATGAATCCACGTCGATCGACGGACCTGCCACGTCGATCGACGCAGAGAAAAAAAGCCCGTCGATCGACGCCGAATTCTGTCCCAGGCACGAAGTTGAAGCAGTCTGAAGATCAGCTCCCTCCTTTACCATTCCCACAACGGTTTGCAAAGCAGAGAGAGGACGAGAAGTTCTCCAGATTTGTGGAGAATCTGAAGAAGGTCAGCATCAACATCCCGCTGATCGAAGCACTGAAGAAAATCCCAGGGTACATGAAATACCTCCGGAAACTGATGAGTGGAAAGAAGCAGTTCGTGGAGAATGAGACGGTGAAGATCCACGAGCAGTGCAGCCTGCTACTTCAAAAGCAGGTGCCCATCAAGAGAAGTGATCCTGGATGCTTCTCTATTCCGGTTGAGATTGGGGGACACACATTCGAGAGAGTACTATGTGATACTGGGGCCAGTATCAACCTGATGCCGTACTCCATCTACAAGCGTCTCAACATCGGAGAGATGAGGCCCACGACGATCACCCTGCAGATGGCGGACCGGTCTATGTCCTGCCCGAAAGGTATACTAGAGGATGTGCTCATTCGTGTGGGCCATCTCATTTTTCCTGCAGATTTCGTGGTGCACGAGATGAAGGAGGACGAGAATATGCCCATGATCTTGGGGCGTGAGTTTCTCGACACTAGCACTGCTCTCATTGACTGTCGAGGTGGCGAGATCACACTCTGAGCGAATGACGAGAGGATCACCTTTGTGATCGACAAGAATAAGAAGAAGGCGGAGTGCAATCGAATCTCCACTACTGAAGAAGAGGATGAGTCTGAAGAAGATGAATCAGCTGCCATTGAGTGGGAGCGAGGAAACGATAGGGTAGCAGTGTCAAATGCGCCACCTTTTTCTGAGCTCACCACCATTATCAAAGACCGGAAAGTCTACATGGTAGATGCCAAATGTCGGCGAGTCTGGACCCGACCTCCTTGGCAGTGATTTGAGGTATCGTCGAGCTGCGACGTTAAATCAAGCACTTGTTGGGAGGTAACCCAACATTTTCCGTATTTTCTTTTCAATTTTCATTTTTTTTTATTATTTCGAATTTCTGCTTTTATTTCTTTGCTAACAGTTGTTTTGCAGTATTGAAAAAAAATGGAGATCAGCTCGACGCCGATCGACGCAGCCTGGCGTTGATCGACGCCGAGCAACCGGCGTGATACACTTCGATCTGCGAAGGGATCGACAAGAAGGCTTCAAGTCAATCGACGCGAAGTGCCAACAGCCACTATTTCACCCCGCGCAATGTTCGAAGAATCCGGGGGATAAAAAGTTGATGTCTGAGATCAACTACCAGGTATCGTTCCCTCTTTTGTCTGATTTTCAAACTTATTCCACTCTTCGAGTTGGAAATAAGTTTGGGGGGATGTGGACAAGAGATGGAACATTCTATCTTTTATTTATTCTGCTTTCAGTATTTAAATTTTGCCTTAATTTTTAAGTTTATTCTATTTTGTGGGGAAAATTTTTGAGTTTTGAAATAACCCGAACGAGACTGTGAGATTAGAGTTGATTGAGGGTTGAGTTGAATTGATTGTGATTGTGGTTAGATGCCTATGAATGTAGAATACCGCATGATAGGATTGATTTGACACTTGTGCTTGCATGCTGATTGAGCTGATTTGAAATTGACCGCGGAAGAAAATTTTTGAACCCTTGTGTGAGAATTTTGAGCCTTTATTTCGTTTGATGTGAGATTCACATGTGTGTTTTTATTTCTCTAGAACTTGCCTATTTTCTGTGTTGAGACTGCATAGTGTGCACAAGTTTAGTGTCACGCCCCCAAATCGGGCCTATGCGACAGTCCCACGTGCGGACAATGCACGCTAAGGGTTTTGAACAAATTAAAAATGCTTTGACGATAATGAAGTTGAAATAGTTTGGAAATTGTTCGAGTTTAACATAAATGATGGATTAAAAGACGGACGCGATTTGAGTTGAATAATCTAATAAGCTTTAAATATGCTTCATTGGATTTGAAGTGAATATATCATAACATGAATAATAGTTGAAGCATAACGAGATCAAAATGAATTACTATTTAACACGCGTGGAGAACAATAAGACATGTACATGCTCGAAAGGAGAATGACAAATAGATTCAAATAATGACCTCCACGCGGGTCTTACGCCAAGTACAACTTGGAACAATAAATACCAGTTTGCAAGAAAGAAACCCATTGGGTCTATGTATGAAGACATAGCCCACAGCTCATGTACCGGAATAATGACAAAGACCATGAATACCATGCTAGGTAAATATTCAAATTGATAGGGATCCAACAACAAGAGAGATAAAGATAAATCATTCGACTCGACTAGACACGATCAATATTTGGAGGGGATTTCAAATGAGATATGCCTCAAGTAATAAATAAGAATGTCAACATGTAACAAAGTCTCGAAACAACTTTACATTTTCAATAAGTCCACACAACTATCTTCACGACCATCCCCTTTGCCACAACGCCACCGCCACTTCGTCACCTGTTACCTGCATGTGGGGAAATCACACACAGGGGCTGAGTACTCCGCGTACCCAGTGTTCACGGTGTCCCGAAAACAGAATGCATATATATATTATGGAAATGCACCGTATCACACATGCATAACACAAGGGTTTTATTGAAAAGAACTTGTGAATGCACAAAACGTTTTACCTCACAAGGGCATGCCCACTCATTTTATGGCACCATACAATCGTCATCCCATCATTCACATCACCAACAATTCATCATATCATCATATAATTCACATAAGGGTAAGATGGGAGTGGCCGCTCGCCATCCACCCGGTAAAGGAATCAGAGTCCTTACCAACCGGTAGTCTTATTACTATCCGGGCTAATGCATTAGACTTAAAAAACCATGGGGGTAGCTAATCCCCGATCCAGCACATCTCCAATATCAATCACATTCACCACTAACACCAACAACAACAATTATCAATTGCAAAGGTGCCAAAAACAGTTATACGGTGCTCCATAGCTTAAAACAAAACACTTTTATTTTATTTGAAAACATTTGCGAAAACCCATTTGTAGGATAAAGTAGTGCCCACCTTAATTTCGAAGGAGTGTTCGGTTCACTTGGTTCTCTTACGTGATGCTCCCTTTTGTCAGTCACCAATACCTAGATTGTTTAACGTTTAATTACTATGTGTGTTCATTTTACTTTGAAACATGTCAAACATGTATAATCAACTAACCAAATTCATATAGCCTGCTTCATTAATAAACTCATATTATTTACATTTGATTTTATTCATTACTAGAAACATGCTTGCAAAATTATCATTTAGTTTAGCATGCTCAATTATTTAGGTATTCTCAAACATCATACATATTCATAATTTTTCTTTGATGAATTATGCTCATGCGTTCATTTACAATTTCTACCTAGTGATGCAAAATGTAAATTTTGAAATCATATCAATGTCCTAGTTCTAGATGAATGAGTGACTACTTGATATTGTAATACATCTTAAAAACATTCCTAAGTTAAGGAAACATGCTTATTAGCCTTAGAAAAACATATTATTACAAGTAAATGACTCTTATGATTTTTGACTTAGTGAATTCCCTAGTCATCTATCTAGAGTGTAGTGTTATTTTCAAAAGGATGCCAAATGCGATGTACAAGGAATGTGGGTATGAAAATTAGTATACAAAAACTAGATTTTAAAATAAACATGCTCCAATTGACGGTTTACGAAAATCATTTTTCGTTAAAAAGTTACGGGCAGGGGGAGATTGGATTTCCTGAGCATTATAGCTACAGTTCTGCAAACAGGATGCATCTTTAAAAATTTATTGTGACTAAAATACACATTATAATGACTTAAAAATTATAATTCAGACTTTGTGATGATCCTAGAACCTATAAATTAATTTTGAGAATTTTCCAAAATGTCTAAAGGCAGTTTCAGAACCCATTTATAAAGTGTGACATAAAATGACACCTAGATTTACAGAGTGCATAACTTTCTAACCACTTAACATTTTATTATGAAACCAAAGCCAAAACCTTTATAACATATCGAAGTAAAACATATTTAAATTTCAGATTAATTGAAAATCATTTAGCAGACCTAACACACAAAGGAAAACAGGGGTGTTGTTCTGCAAATCTTTCTAAGTAGCAGATTTTACCAAAACCAAAGCGTGTCTTCTTTTATTTTCCATTTATTCCTAGGTTTAAATACAGGGATGAAAATTGGTATAAATAATAAAAACAATGTCTATGATTTTTCTATAATTATTAGAATTATTTCTACAAGGGTTATCTATTCTTCCCAAGCATTCAAACATATTCTGCCACAGTTTTGCCACACAAAATTGCAGAGATCATAACTTACAAACCACATAACCTTTTTAAGAAATTCCAAATCCTACATATTGCTAACTCAATTTAATATTATTTAATTTAATTTAAAAGCATTACAAGGTCGTTTGAGACCTCTTCCGAACACGAACAGACACGGCAAGGCAGGGTATGATTTCCAGATTTTGCATACTTCTTCTCAAATACTCATGTTCGTTTTTTAATCACTCCTTTACACTTATGAACACCAAAATCAGACCCCAACATGCTTTGTAAATCATATCATGATCATGGGTATGCATATTTCTCATCCTAGATCAATAATCTAAAAGCTTCATCAAGCTCTAGCACTACCAAGCATGCACATATATCAATCACAACCATATCTTGGCCAAACTTCAACCAAAAGACTTCAAATTCGAAAAGGGGCTTCTTGATCTTACATACAATTTCACAAACACCTTAAAGACACTAAATGAAAGCTAGGAAAGGGGTTACTTGAAGAGGAAAATTTAGATTTTGGCAAGGGTTGAGAATCGGCTCTATAATCCTCGCCTAGCTCGATCATTTGTATGTTTGAACTCCTCTTCTTGCGTAGATTCCAAATCTTCAAACCCCAATCCGATTCGAGGTAGTGTTCGATTTCAATGTGTCTTGTATGAGAGGGCTTTTGGTACCAATAGATAGAGGAAGGTGAGGGGATTCCAAATATGTAATTATTGAAAGGATTGGCGTAGGATTGACAAGGTTTTAAGTAGAGAGAAGGTTGGTGTTCTTGAAGGTTTCTCCAATGGAGTTCTTACGATGGGAAGAAGAAGATGGTGATCGAATGGGAGAGGAAAAGAGGGGTTCGATCGGTGGGGGTGGGAATAATGAATTGTGTGGTTAAAATTTTGATTAAATGGGTATTTTATGATTAATAATTGGTTAGTTACAATTATACCCCCAACTTAAAATTAAGTCAAGCTTTATTCTAATTCCAAGATGGTAATTTCCCTTTCTCTTTAATTAATTAAACACTTTTTTTAATTGTTTCCTACTTTGGGTTATAAATCCCAATTTAAACAAATCATTCCATTCCAAAATAATCAATTAGATTTATAAACATTTCAAGCCAAATAAATCAAGATGGCCGAAAATAAATAAATATCGGAGCCAAGAAATTCATTCTGGTATTTCCCATCGGAATTAACTCATCAATGATTGGTTGCAACATCCCCACAAGATATATACATATTTCCATAATTTTTTCCAAATACTTAATTACCCAAAATTGAGAATCGGAATCCTAATATACTATTTAAATAATTACACGATCGGAAATAGTGAGAAGACTATTTAATTCTCTTCTCAATAATTTATTTGTAATCGCATACGATTTAATTAATAATCGCGAGAGGAATCTTAATGTCTCACTTGAGATAATAGTAATTAATTATATAAAATATCTCCTATTGAGATTTATTCTTGTCAAAAGGGTCGGATTTTCGCGGGCGTTACATCCTACCCGCCTTACAAAAATATTCGTCCTCGAAAATTGAACGCTATTGTAGGAATAGTTCCGACTTTTACTTCCTTGTACCTTACTTCAAGTTTCTGAGCGACTCCTTTATTTAGCGTTATCGCGTCACCTTTGGAGTCGGTATTTCTTTCGTACGGTTTCTCACGAGTTTCCTATGAGTTGTTTTAGGCTTTCCGTCATGATATAACGTAGGCCTTGCGCTATTATTTGGCGTCATCTATCGTATTTAACATCATACGCAACTCGCGAGGTTGAGGTTGAATAAATTCATTATGCTCCTCGTACATACGTGGCGACTAAGTTTACCGATGATATGGACCATCCTCTTCGACTATCTCGGATAGTCCTCAAGGTTTCAGTTCTACTTCTCAAGTGTAATTCTTTTGCGGGGTTCTTACACTACTCATGGTCAATGTACTTAGTTGAGTGTTGGTTCATAATTTATATCGGCTCTGTGCCTCCTCCATCTCCGGTGGATTACTTAGTCACTTCGGTTTATGTTCTTCACCATTTCAGGGTCGGTGTATTTCTTTACTCGACTCTTTTCTTGAGATGGTGGTCCACATTCCTTCCCTAGTGGCACTTTAGATGGTACTATACTTTTCATTGTCCGGTAAGTAATACCACAAGCTTTTTTTATTAACATCGGGTTTATTCCCGGGTTTATCCTCATTCTAGCACTATGGTTCTTACGTATTATATAGGACTAGCATCGCCCATTCCATCGTGTTCATCCTGTTGTAAACAAACAATAGTCGTGCTATAATTTAACTTCCTTCATATTTCTTTTTGTGCTTGGTCTGAGTTTGGGGCTCACCTCGGAGCTCTCGCCCCAAAATATCGCGACTCAATGTTCCGCATATGGGGTTATCTTGGCACTTGGACCTCTGGGTTAGGGTCCTCCGTGCTTCCACTACGCCACTCTGATTCAGAGTTGGGACGTGTTACGACACTCTTGCCAAAATCAGCAAGGTTCGACTTTTTACGCATTAGGCCGCTTTCGCGCACAGATCCGTGTCAATTCCTTGGTTCTATAGACAACCTTTGCGCTAGCGAGCATTTATGCTTTTCATCATTTATCTATAGTTTCTCGAATGTTGGCATTCTCTCTTTATGACTTGGGAGGTTTGTTTATGTATCTTTGGTTATGTATTTCGATTGTCACTCGGTATATCTCGACGACCGTGGTCTATCTCATTATGTCAATGTGGCTTTTCACTTGCTAATTATTTAGGTTGTTCCTTATGATCGGCATTCGCGAGTGAAAATCTTCCTTTGAATTTACTGAGGTAAGCTTGTTTGTCTTTCTTCATAATCTCTTTGTTACATCTGATGTGAGGGTGGAGAGTGTTCATTTCTTCCTGTAGATCTAGTAAGTTCAAGGGCTCTCCGACATGGCTCATATTCGTTATTGTTCTCCCTTACGTTCTTTCGTGGTTGGACGTTGCGTCGTTTAGTATGTTCCTATAATAATGTCGGTAGTCATCAATTTTATAATGTCTAGTCGTTCGAGTATCGTAATGTCAATATCGCGTTTGACCTAATATCTAGGTAGTCGAAATGTGTCGTTCTCCTCGATGGTAGTATGGTATTCTTCATGTTGTTCTTCGCCTTGTTTTCCGGAACTTGAGCATTTCTGCGCATGCTGCATAGATGACTAATACGTTTTAAGATGTGGATTGACGTACTTGCAGGCATTCGGTATGATTCTCGAGATCTCCTTCCTTCTTGACTCCTAGTGCTGGCGTAGTATTCTTCCTTGGCGGTTAGCTTTAGCTGTAGCGATTGACGAGTTGAATTCTTAGAGTGGTTCTAGTGAGAGCGTTCCTATTTGGTAGGGCGGTCTATACTATCCTATTCCTATCGTATTCCGTCGGGGATGCTGAGGTTGCGCGCGTAAGTGTATTGCGGTTTTCCCTTGTCCTAGATCGTGATGGCGAGGGGTTTTGTTCTTCTGGCGGTGGTCGTAAGTGTCGTCCTTCCCGCAGGATTCTTGCCTCTGATTGTCTCTCGTACGATGGTGGCGGTTTGCTGCAATACGTGCGGTATCCTTTGAAGTTGTCGATTCTTGATGAGAACATTCGATCGTCCCGTGGCGAATTCTTGTGTGATTGTTGGTCCGACTTGCTGTTACGGCGTTGATTCTGGTTTGATCCTTCTTTCGTTGTTCGCAATGTGGCTGCTGATTGGCGGTTGCTCGGGAACTCGTAATTATATGCGACGTTGCTTTAATAGTGGGTATCTTCTTTCTCATTCGATCTTGTATACTTCGTCCACCTAGACAGGTTAGAGCAGTCGTGTTTCTTATATTCATGCGATCGAAATTCTTTTAGTTCTCGGCATCAAGGTCGATTCGCTTACTTGAGATTAGCTTTAATACGGCTCATACATATGCGTACTAATCGAGTTAAATAATTCACGTTACTTTTCCTTGTATTAAAATTTACAGTATTTCCTCGTTCTGTTTGAACACTATCTAATGATTAACTATCATCAATATATAGTGGCTCGATTTATCATGGTGCACATGTACTCATTCCCCAATAATTTCATATATCAAATCAATTCGAATTTACATTGCAATCTGCTTTTAGCAGTACAAATTCCCACAGAATTTACCAATGATATTTCATCGTATAGATTTGTGTAATATGACTCTTGGTCACACTATCAATCACAACATGAAGGTGCACGTAACCTTCTAGTATTTATAATATTCGTATTTACTTCGATGCACTATCTTATTCATAGCGCCTAATATTCATTGTAGGCGGATTACACTTGTTAACATCTCATATGTCGTTATTGTAGTATGTCAAATGTATTTATATAATAGGGGATTGTACGAGTCGGAGAACTTCCGAGATAATCAACTAGGACTTACTATGTCGTCTCGTATGGTTCAAGGGTTCCATGTTTCCAATCTTATCATGGTATACATGTTATTCAATTCGCGCTCATCGGTTGGAGCTGAAGTTATAATATCTCGTCCTTGCTTTGCTTTCCTTTGCCGATTATAGCACTATACTCCGATCGATCTAGTCGTGTCAAACAAGGTATAACGTGTCGAGTAAGTAAAGGGTTCACGAATTCTAGTCCTTGCATTTGCATGTCATGTCGATTGCTACGCCGCGCCTTGGTTAGAATACTTTCGTATTGACCGAATTAGATTGCATTGGTCGATATAGGCGCTTTACAATTTCCTTCCTTGAGTCTCCCTTCTATGTCGTTCGAACGTGGGATGTCGATCGAATTGGTCATGTCAGATGATGTTCTCATACATCGGTTGGAGTTCTTGTATTGATTGGGGTTTCTTGTGTTGATCAAGATAAGGGTCACCCTGACTCGCTTCAGAAGTTTGTGTTGATCGAGGTAGCCGGCACTGGCCGTAATGAAGTCACACCTTGAAAATGAATTTCGCGAAGGTCAAAATAAGTGGCTTTGAGCGATGTCATCTATGTCGATTGATATTCTTTAGTGTTGTTCTATGATGGTAGTTGAGGTGCGTAGTTCCGGTTTCGATTCTTTATGTTGTATCTCGATTGAGTCGGAAATTTTCTCGTACCACAGTTTTCAAAATGTTGTATAATTAGCTACCGTTCATTTTCGATGTTTAGCAATTCTCGTTTTGCCTATATTTCATTCTTCTTACTTTGCGAAGGATCTCGTAAACTTGCACGTTCAATGCAGATATGATGTTGCACTCTCATGACATTATTTACCTTTCTTTCGTATTTAGTGTAATTTACCAAGGCCGCATCAAGTGAATTTAGAGGATGTACGATTTCATTTTGATTTCTTTCTTGTGTCGATCCATTTCTATTCATGTTGGTCGATTCATGGGTTCGTGTTGGTTAACACCTTTCTCCCGTCGACTAAAATAGAGGGGTCGCTAATTACTCCCGAGATTTTCATCTGCATTGATCAGTATGCTTAATGTCGATTGATACCTACGCATCAGTCAATTTATATTGTGCGTCGACCAAATAGAGCGCAATCATTTTTAGCTATCTCTATACTTAGCCAAATTCTCCACTCCGAATCTGAAAAATGTATTTCCATTGACTTCAAAGCTTAATTACCACTATTAGGAAAATACATAAGGAGTTTCGGTGCTAAAATATTTAATTATTACTTAAGCATGGTGCTCGGACATGAATGGCAATCCATGGTTACACGATTACGCTCGATGAAAGAATGGTTAGCACTAGGTTAGGATTGCGAAGCTAATCCTACATCAAAAGATGTCACTCTTCCTTTCCTCAAGGGTGGATTACTTCGTGCTCTTGATCCCATGTCGTATACTAGCATATGTGTAGCCTCGCGTACTTGTTTGCATTTATATTGGGAAGAATTATATATATATGGATCACACTATCTTGAAAATATTTCACTTTAATTGTCATGTTTCGATCACCTATCGCTTGCTCAAGACCTTGGGTGTCGAGTATTAAGTCCGTTAATTCATATTTCAAACAATTAGGCTTGCCGAGCTTCATTCCGGCCGAACCGCGGCCTGCTAGTGAACCGCGGCCCCTGACCGCGGCATTTAGCCTATTTTCGGACCCTCTGTCGCCGCCCGCGGTGCTCTGTCGCCGCTCGCGGTGCCCGACCGTGGCATTTAGCCTTGTTTTTGACTCTCTGTCACCGCCCGCGGTGCCGACCGCGGCCTGACCGCGGCGAACTGCCTTGTTTCAGCCTCTTTGTCGCCGCCGCACGCGGCACTGGGTGGCTACGGCTTGTCTTCCCCGTCTCAACACCTCCTGCACCTCATTCTTCTTACTCCATTCATCCCGACATGATTAGTTGGGAGATCATTAGGTATGGGAAGATGTTTCACTATGGCTCATGAAATTCTAAACACGAGAGATGAGTAAAATCACCACTCCGGTATAGTCAAAATCATCAACCAACATCCTAAGGTCATGATAATTCTATCAAAAGATGATTTCTGTGGAATTAAACATAATGCTCACACACGTGGATATTCTGAATACGATACGTATTTAATCCAATAATGTTCGGACATGATTTGAAATGCCAAACAACATCTGATATCCATAACAATCTTATCAAACATGATTCGCTCAAGGTCTACACAAGGTAATCAAATCCGGAATACATTACAAGAACAAAATGGTTAAATTAAGGGTTCCAAGTCTTGTTTCCAATAGTCTCATCCCAAGTTAAGGGCGCGGTGCCGTAGTTGAATTGGCTCTTTCAACTCTTCTGGAGCCTCTCGCTCGGTTCCTCACCCTTCTTGACATTTTGGTAACCCTTGGGGGTGGTCTCCCACGGATCCCTTCCGTAATAAAGGTGATTACGTTCTCCTCGTAGCCTTGTGGTAACTTGGGACCTTCGCCATATGGCATCTCGCAACCCAATCTCATCCAACCATTCGTTAGCATCAACCTCCACCAAGTTTTCTTCTACCTTAACCCTTAGGTACTCACTTGCTCGATCCCACGCCCACGCTTGCCAATTCGTGGGTAGGATTTCCATTAGCCTTAGGATGGCTTGGGCGTCATTGATCCCGTATTTTGTCGCACACATCCAATCACCGTGGAACCAAGCTTCCATGGTGAATACATCCGTCGCTACCTTGTATTCCGAGTGGAAGAACTCGTTTAGTGTGCGTTGTCTATACTCCTCCTCCTGAATTCTCCTGCTTAGGACGTTCCTAAACATGGCTGCAATGGAAAGGTTTCTCTCGAGGTTAGTCCATCGCATAATATAACAAGTAAATAATATGATTATGCAAAATAAATAAGGTATGGGTGTTTCACCCGATGTAATGGTTTCCATTACAATTGTAATTATACATTATGGTTTTCCGTTCGACATGTTCACGAAATTCTTTCGTGTTATAGCCTACTTATTAATTTATATCCTATAGTTATACAATATCTACCCATAATAGTACTATCCTTACTGTTATCTATCACTACTCAATTAATCATCAATCCATCAAAATTCTCAAGTATCAACCAATCATCAAATATATCATTTATTCTCATGCATTTTACATATGCTCATAAATATTCTCATTTGGGTTTCTCGTATCTCATCATGCATAATATTCATTCAAGTAATTCAATCAATACATACATGCAATGCATATTATCACATTTCCCTATTCTCATTTCATATCATACATTACGCTCGTTTATCTCATTGAGCTCAACTCATTATTTTCATGAATTCATTCAATTAATTTTGCTTCATCATGCTTCACAATTCATAACATATCTCATGGTTTTCGTAAATCCTCATCATATACTTATCAATATCCGGATATCATGCCTCATGGGCTATCACAATCATCATGCTTTCATACTTTTCTCGTGCTATACATTCCACTTTATAACAATTATTTAATTCATTGTATGCTCTCTTATAAATTTTAAAAGTTCAACATTTTCGAGAGCGTACCTTTGTAACAGTGACGGTGTGGGGCGTTGTGGGGGATGTCGGACTTATCATAGTCAATATTCCAAGTATTCATAGAAGAAAGCTCAAGAAGCCAAATAGTTCAAATATAGCATTTTCGGTAGCACAAAGCAAACCTCGAATGAATTTAAGGATTTTATTTCAAATAGGCATGCTAGTATTTCAAATGAAAGAATCGGGATTCAAAAGGTATTAGAAATGATTCCAAATGAATACATGTTTTGAAATTTGACCCACTAGGGTTTCGAATGAAGGATCCCATTTACAAAAGATTAAGCATGCTTTCAAATAATAGCATGATTTGGAACTAGACGTGACATTGAAGCAACACTTTCATCACGGAATACCAAATAGGTTCGAATAGACAAGTGATAGCATGCTTGGCCGAAAAAAGTAAGTTTCAATCAAGGTGTAATAATAAACAAGGTTCAATTTACGTGATGGATCAAGGAAACACGTTAGTAAGCAAAAGAGTCAAGCGAATATGATTTACAAATAGATATGCTTACTTGAGGAATCAAACCAACAACAAATAATAATAAGGCATAATCAAGTATGATTGGAAAAAAAAAAAGGAGAAAATTCGGTAATTAAGAACAATTGAAGAAGGTTAATTACATAGGCTCAATCAATAGAAGATGAATTACAACAAAGAGATGCAATTCAATTGTGCATGCTTAAGTGAGAAGTCAAATCGACAATCAAGAGGTAAAGGTAAAGGAATAATTATGCATGCTTGATCAAGGAAGATGATTTACGACAAGGAGGATGTGGTACAATTACGCACACTTTGGATGAAAGGATGTATGCTAACAATCAAGAACAAATAAAGAGGAGACACAAGTATGCATGCTTGTTTTTTCGAAATTATTCCAAGTAGAGATCAATGTCAAGGAAACTTGAAATAGCAATAGGCATGCTCCTTCATGAATGACAAGTATACAATCAAGAAATCAAATGAGGGTCAAGGAAAATGAGCATGCTTGGTTCAACAATTTATTCCAAGAAAAAGACAAGTAACAATAAGCATGGAATATCAAGTAGACATGCAATCAAATTGGTAACCTCGAGTACGATGAGGTTCCGGTACCGAGCTATTAAACCTACGCTCTGATACTACCTTCTGTCACGCCCCCAAATCGGGCCTATGCGACAGTCCCACGTGCGGACAATGCACGCTAAGGGTTTTGAACAAATTAAAAATGCTTTGACGATAATGAAGTTGAAATAGTATGGAAATTGTTTGAGTTTAACATAAATGATGGATTAAAAGACGGATTGAGTTGAATAATCTAATAAGCTTTAAATATGCTTCATTGGATTTGAAGTGAATATATCATAACATGAATAATAGTTGAAGCATAACAAGATCAAAATGAATTACTCATTAACACGCGTGGAGAACAATAAGACATGTACATGCTCGAAAGGAGAATGACAAATAGATTCAAATAATGACCTCCACGCGGGTCTTACGCCAAGTACAACTTGGAACAATAAATACCAGTTTGCAAGAAAGAAACCCATTGGGTCTATGTATGAAGACATAGCCCACAACTCATGTACCGGAATAATGACAAAGACCATGAATAACATGCTAGGTAAATATTCAAATTGATAGGGATCCAACAACAAGAGAGATAAAGATAAATCATTCGACTCGACTCGACACGATCAATATTTGGAGGGGATTTCAAATGAGATATGCCTCAAGTAATAAATAAGAATGTCAACATGTAACAAAGTCTCGAAACAACTTTACATTTTCAATAAGTCCACACAACTATCTTCACGACCATCCCCTTTGCCACAACGCCACCGCCACTTCGTCACCTGTACCTGCATGTGGGGAAATCACACACAGGGGCTGAGTACTCCGCGTACCCAGTGTTCACGGTGTCCCGAAAACAGAATGCATATATATATTATGGAAATGCACCGTATCACACATGCATAACACAAGGGTTTTATTGAAAAGAACTTGTGAATGCACAAAATGTTTTACCTCACAAGGGCATGCCCACTCATTTTATGGCACCATACAATCATCATCCCATCATTCACATCACCAACAATTCATCATATCATCATATAATTCACATAAGGGTAAGATGGGAATGGCCGCTAGCCATCCACCCGGTAAAGGAATCAGAGTCCTTACCAACCGGTAGTCTTATTACTATCCGGGCTAATGCATTAGACTTACAAAACCACGGGGGTAGCTAATCCCCGATCGAGCACATCTCCAATATCAATCACATTCACCACTAACACCAACATCAATTATCAATTGCAAAGGTGCCAAAAACAGTTATACGGTGCTCCAT
>JAPKLW010005543.1:0-20553 GCA_026898455.1 Plectranthus barbatus | reverse complement strand
CGAGCGCATCTTTGATGGATGTAGGTTCCATCTGAGAGATAAAGCAAGATAAAAGCGCTCTGCCGTGTCGAGTCTGGACAGAACCTTCCGGATCACCGAGAATAGCATCAGATGGGTGATCCCTCAGCCATTTGGGAGGACCAGCGACCGCTGGTGCCGGCTGGGAAACAGGTTCATCTGTCCTGACGACTGGTGCTTCCACATTTCCACCAGTCGGAGCTGCAACATCAGCTGGTGCTGGACCTTCACCAGTTGGAACAACTTCATCAGCATCACCGTCTGACTGGTTGTCTGAATCTCCACCAATGTTGTCAGCATCAGCTGGAACATCCTCTCCAGCTGGTCCATCACTGCCTTCTTCTTCAAAAAGGCCAGTAGGGATTCCCCCTAGATTGTAACTGGGTCCACTCAGGGAGATTGAGTGTAAGGTCTCAGCAAGGTCATTTGCATCACCGACCCTCTCAGGTTGCTGATGGGCACCTGAGGTAACTGGTTGTGAAGATGATCCATTCATTGGTCTAGTCGAACCAGTTGGTTGAGCATTGGAAGAATTCCTGCCCAACTGGTCATTGACATCATTGACCTCAGGAACATCTTCTGCCAGTTGGCGTAAGGTCCTGCGCACTAAAGTAGCTTCATCAAAAACAACATTGCATGTTATTTCCACAAGCTGGGTCGTCTTGTTAAATACTCTATAGCCCTTGTGAGAGGGGTGTCCATATCCGACAAACACACCCTCATCAGCTTTAGGCGAGAAAGCATTTAAGTTCGACTTCCCATTATTATGGATATAACATGGAGAACCGAATGCACGAAGATGAGCTAAAGTAGGCTTACGACCGAAGTACACTTTGTAGGGAGTTTTCTGAAGTCTGTCGTTGATCCCGCTCCTATTCTGAGTATAGCAAGCAGTCACCAACGCCTCTCCCCAGAAACTCTGACCCAAACCAGACTCAGCCAGCATGGATCGGACTGCTTCCTTCAGCGTCCTGTTCCTACGTTCTGCCAGTCCATTTTGCTGTGGTTGCCTTGGTGTAGATCTCTCATGTTTGATCCCGGCCTCCGCGCAAAAATCCATCAGCGGACCGTTGCAGAATTCAGTCCCATTGTCCGAACGAATTCGCTTCACGACAGCTTCTCTCTGCTTCTGAGCTTGGATGATCAACTCTGGAAGAATCACCTTCACCTCATCCTTTGTTCTGAGAAGCTTCACCCATGTATAGCGCGAGTAGTCATCGACTACCACCAGCGAATATCGTCTTCCTCCAATGGTTTGCGGCGTTACTGGTCCAAACAGGTCCATATGTAACAGCTCGAGTACCTGACTGGTACTAGGGTGAACTGGCGACTGGCTCTTGAAGGATTTCTTGGTCTGTTTGCCTTGCTGGCAGGCCTTGCAAATCCCTTCCTTCTTGAACCCGCCCTTGGGAAGACCATCTACAAGATCATGCTTGGTTAGATAATTAATAGTTTTGTAATTCAAATGACTTAACCTTTTGTGCCACAGCCAGTTGGTCTCCATGGAACTGGTGGCAACAAAGCATGTATCAGTCTTCCCGCTTTGCCAGTCAACGACATACAACCCTCCTTTGCGGACACCTTTCAGCTTGGTCTCGCCAGATTCTTCATTCTTGATCTGGCACCCGGATTTGTCAAACACAATGGTGTAACCATTGTCGCACAGCTGGCTGATGCTCAGGAGGTTGTGCTTCAGGTTGGTAACAAGGGACACGTTGACAATACGCACATCATCCTTCTCTATGCATCCCTTGCTGATAACTCTGCCCTTGGAGTTATCACCAAAAATAACTGGAGGTCCTCTGACCTTGGTGAGCTCCGAAAACAAGAACTCCTCACCAGTCATATGAGCGGAGCAACCACTGTCAATGATCCACTCGCTCGACCTCTGAAGCTGATACGCATGATCCTGTTCCTACAAGAAAAATGAAGTCATTTAGGTCCCCGATCATCAGCGGGTCCTGCAGGGTTAGATCTCTGGAACATTCCTTTCGGAATCCAGATTTGAGTAATCTTCAGCTCAGTGTTACCCTTGCTGACATCACTCATGGCCTTTCCCTTCCTCTTAAAATAATGCATGGAATTGTTTTTGGAAGGTGTGGCTGTGTGTGCAGTTCCTCTAGAAGTATTCTTCTTCTGAGGAGATCGGAAATTTCTTTCCGACCGCTTGTGCCGCCTTGGTGGTCTTTGGAACTGTGGACCACGGTGGTTAGCCTTCCTAGCCCTTGATGAAAACATTTGATTGGGCTCAGGCCTCCGATAGGTATTCCTCCTATCGGGAATTGTCCTTCTCTCAGTATTCTGCTGAGAGTGGGACCCCTTGTAAGTATGCTGGCAACTGGCATACTTGTAAGGTTGTGTGTGGTACCTCTGGACAGCTGGTGCTGGCTGTCGGGTTCCACTGGCTGCTGGTGCTGACTTCCTTGCCTTGGAATATTTTGGCTTAGTCAGCTTCTTAGGGTGTGCTGGCGTCTTGTCAGCAGAGGAATTTGCCAGTCGAGGTTGTTGTCGTGATGACTCACCTCTATATCTGGGCTGATGATTCCTTTGCTGATCAGCCATACGAGGTATGCTGGCAGCACCAGCTGGTGCTGACTCATTTACCATTCTGCTCTTACCCTTACCAGCATTGGGTTGGTTTATGCTCGAATCATTTGTAAATCCCAACCCGGATTTATCATAAGGTTTTCTCCAATGACTTAGAGCTGCCTCTAAATCCTTAGACCCCTTGTTTAGAAAATTGATTTTATTTTCTTGCTCCAGAACGAGACTGTGAAGGTTATCTCGCTCAGTTTTTGTACTTTGAAAATCTTGGAGCAAGTCGAAATGAGCCTTTTTCAAAGTTTCTAGCTCTTCGCTGAGTGACCTAGATTTTTCAATCTCACTGGTCAAAATGGAAACTTGATTTTTCAGCGAAGTGTTTTCGCCAGCTAAAACATTTTTCATTTCATAAAATTTTAAAAACTCATGCTGAAGAACATCTAAAGTGACATCTTCTGAGTCGGAGCAATGCGACTCAGAATCGTCTATGATTTGAACAGGCATGATATGCAATTGAGGATCTGATTGTACCTCATCATCAGCAGTCAATGCCAGATGTTCTTCCTTGTCAACATCTTCTTCAGCTGACACTTCTCCTAGAGCAGCCATGAATGCCAGAAGAGCTTCTTCTTCAGACTCTCCATCTGACTCGTATTCCCCATCATCATGGTCGGGGATATCAGGAACTTCAGTCCTTGTCAGCATGGCTTTGGCAACTGCCTTGGAGGCACGCTCTTCAAAGAGCTTCTTCAGCCGTTCCCTCTCAGTTTTGTCCACCTGCGGACATTCAAATTTTAAATGGTCAGGGGATTGGCATTGATAGCAAGCACGAGGAGCTCTTTTGACGAATTTCCCGTCAGTTGAGCTTGAAGAGACTCCCTGCTTTGACTTAGCCTTTTCCAGTAGGACGGCCAGTCGTTTCATTTGCTGCTCAAGTTCAGCGATAGAGCTCTCGCCACTTTTGGAGTAAGATCCTGACGTGGATGGGATCTCCTTCGGCTGGTTGGTCTGCCCAGCAGGCCTGTCAGCATGGAAGGGCTTCTTGGGCATCCGCTTGAAGTCCTTCTTGACGAAGTAAGCTTCGTCCTGAGCCTTAACGCTGGGGGATCCAACATTCCTGATGGCCTCGTTTTTATTCACCATCTGGATATCCCATTCATGTGCCTGCAACTGAGCAAACACTTCTTTAGGAGTTAGTTTGGATAAATCTTTCTCCTTTAGTGCGGTGGTTTTCACAAACCAATCCTCCTTCGGCATCTTGGACAGGATCTTTGAGTTAAGATCAGCATTTTCGTACTCCCTGCCCAGAGACTTCAGCTCGCTGACAATGGCGTTGAATCTCGCCTCCATCTCCTTGATGGTTTCTCCAGTCAGCATCTGGAAGGACTCATATTTATCCACCGCAACCTGCAATTTGTTGCGTTTCATTTGGTCAGTTTCTTGACATAAACTATCAAGAAAATCCCATACTCCCTTAGTAGTATCAAACCGCAGTGCGTCCTCCATCAGCGATTCTGGAAGGCACGCAAGGATCAGCTCATGTGCAATGGAATCCAGCTGATTCCGCTTTCTGTCCTCAGCATTCCATTCATCTTGGGGCTTTGGGACCACCGCAGCTGGACGATCTCCCAGCTGATGCTGAATCTTGGTGATCTCTATTGGCCCTGTCTCCAGTACATCTTTCATGTCTGGATGGATGCTCTTCAGGGAGATAAGCGTCCTCTTTCGCCATATAGAGTGCTTCTCCGTCTTGTAGTCCATTAGCTTTGGGATATTCATCTTGAAGTACCTGAGCTAGACAAACAGACAAACAAACAGGAGTGCAAGGAAACGTGGATCACGGTCCTAAGCGACACAGAAACGAACGGTCTGTAAGAACCGTCCGCTCTGATACCACTTGTTGGTCCCGGATATCAGGGTATACTTTGGCAGCGGAAAATACGTAAGTTCGTTTCTTGCACTCTGCTGGTTACACAGCTGACTGGGACCTTGTCAGCTGGTAAGTCAACTGGCAACTGAGTATTCAGCTGACTGGCAACTGGCTGGTCAGCTGATGACTCAGGACTTAGAAAATTTTAGAGTCGAGTTTGCACAGTTATAAACTGGTTTCAGTTATACTCCAGCACTTGGGTGCTGGGTTTTAAATCAGTAAGTAAATGCTGAAAGCAGTAAATAACAAGGATATTTTATAGTGGTTCGATCAACTGATCTACGTCCACTCTCCAGTCGAAGCACTGGAAATTCACTAAAGAGAGTAATCCGGTACAAGATATCCTACGATCTATTTCCAGCTGGTAGATGCCTCGTCTACCAGTTCACTGGATCAACCGCTCCCGGTCCTTGTCCTTCTTCAACTCTCGTCAGATGGATGGAGTGCGAGCACGTCACTTCAACCTCCTCCTCCGACTGATTGGGTGTTGAGTTCTCCCAAGAACTTGACTCTTGCTGGCGGCAAAACTGCCCGTAATAACTCTGGAGCTGGCTGGCTCAAGAGCTGCTATGTTCTTCCTCGGAATGAGAAAGAACACCAAATGAGATCAATAACTCACAAGCTAGAAGCTTGGAGTCTCGTGTTCAAATGATTGACACACGGAGTAGCTTTAAGAAAAGCCTCGAAAGATTGCTTATCTGCTGATATGAATGCGTTTGAGCTTTCGGTAGGTCAAGAGTTGGCCAAGAGTATTGAATGCTGTTGGATCTCACGTATTTATAGACGTGAGATTCAGATTCAAATACTAGCCGTTTGGACACATCCGGAAAAGTCTCTGTCCTCGCATGTCCTTCTGCAGGCGGCAGGTAGGAATTTCCGGAAAGCGCCATACCTTTGGTCGCTTTATCTGACACAGATCTCTTTGTGTCAGAACGACTCTATTCGTCAGTACGAGGAAACGGAACTGGTAGTCTTGAACTGATAGACTTTAAGGTATCCTCCTTAAAGTCATACTCTGTCAGTTAATTCCTCGACGAATCTTCTTTTTGTCTCTAAGACTCTGGGAGAGCGAATCTTGAATTCTGCTGATAACCTCCGACTGGTAGATCATACTGGTGATCTTGTGCTGGCAGTCTCTGCTGGTGACTTTCCTTAGCACAATCAAGGTCTACCAATTCGTCTGATGTTATCTCTTGGAATCTCCCGTGACTGGTGGCTTCACCGCTGGTGAACAGTATCAGCCAGAACACATATTCTGCTGGTAAGATCTCTCAGCCTCCTGCTGGTGAAATCTTCCCAACTGGTGAACAGTAACCAGTCAATAGCTCTACTCCATGCTGATGAACAGTGTCAGCATGAGTCTTTGTCAGCCGCTTGCAGGTGAGACTTCTCTCAACTGGTAAGCACATCTCATGCTGGTGAACAGTAGCCAGCATGAGTCTTGATCAGCTGCGACTTACAACTCAAAAGACCTAAACAGGACTTTACATTTGAGACTAGAGCTATTCTAGAGACAAACTGACGCTGGTTGGACTTAGGATTTGATCCACCAAAACACCAAATCTAAGATCTAAGCTATCAACTGGAGAAGGGAAACTTAGCCAGATTTCCCAACATACACAATTTGTATATACTTTCGTACCTTCATATAGGCTTAGGATCTCATCAAGCCATCGAGATCCAGATTCCTTTAATGTCAGATAAAGGAATCAATCTTATCAATGCGTACCCCCGCACTAGCATACGAAGCCATCCAAGATAAGATGCTTATTACCGCGTATGCAGCCTACAGATGCTTATTACTGCGTATGCAGCCTTCACCAAAAGTCTATCCTGGGACTGTCTCAGCTGTGATAACCCTTTATATCTCGCTAGGTCAGATGACCCATACGATCTTTCGTGATCTACTACACACCGTATGATCTCCCTATCGATGAGATAAGAGGATAAGAGCATTTGCGACACATGTTTGTTAATTTAGACAGGAGATGAACATACAATATTTATTATTCCCAGTATATTAACCAATCGACCTTGTACATAATAAATCATCATAATGCTTTCAGTATATAAATCCATCAATCTCACACTTATACTCAAAGCATTATACAAGCGCTTTCCAGAGTATAATGTGTCTAAACTAATCTAGCTATTGCATCAATCATTCTACGTGGCTGATTAAGCCCTTAGCCCAAGGCTACGTACATTCATCTCGTAGACCTTCTGAGGTAGAGCTTTTGTTAATGGATCCGCTAGATTATTCTTTGTATCAATCTTCTTTACTAGCACATCACCCCTTGGTACAATTTCTCGTATAATATGCTACTTCCTCTCAATATGTTTTGTTGCTCTGTGAGTTCGTGGTTCCTTTGAATTAGTCACTGCTCCCGAATTATCACAATACACCGTGATAGTCTTGGGTAGCTTAGGAATCACGTCCAACTCCAGAAGTAAGTTTCGAAACCATATTGCTTCTTTCGAAGCTTCAGAAGCTGCCACATATTCTGCTTCCATGGTGGAGTCGACAATGCACTTTTGTTTTGCACTCCTCCATGAAATGGCTCCACCTCCCAATGTAAACACATGGCCAGAGGTGGACTTCTTTTCATCTTAGTCTACCTGGAAATCTGAATCCGTATAACCCGTAGGGGCACAACTCCTCACACTGATAGACGAGACAATAGTCTCTAGTCCTTTTCAAGTATTTGAGTATGTGCTTTACCGCAGTCCAATGCATCTGTCCAGGGTTAGACTGATATCTTGCTACCGTGCCTACGATGAAGCAGATATCTGGCCTCGTACATAGAATTACATACATGAGACTCCCCTCGGCTGATGCACGTTGCTCATCTCATCTTTCTCCTTTTGTGTCACCGGACACTGATCCTTGAAAAGATGTACGCCATGTCTGAAGGGTAACAGACCTTTCTTGGCAGTTTGCATGCTGAAATGGGCAATCACAGTATCCACATATGAAGCTTGAGACAAGGCCAACATCCTTTTCTTGCGCTCCTACAATACTTTTACCCCTAGGATGTATCCTGCCTCCCCAAGGTCCTTCATATGAAACTATTCAGATAACCACCTCTTTATGCTCGAAAATACTTCCACATTGTCGTCAATTAGAAGAATATCATCTACATAAATTGCAAGGAACACCACGCTTCCGCTGACACATAGACGGTACACACAACTCTCGTTTGAATATTTTGAAAATCCATTAGATTTAATCACTTCATCGAAACGTAGATTCCATGACCATGAAGCTTGCTTAAGTCCATACAGCGACTTCTTGAGCCTCCAGACAAAATGCTCTTCGCCCTTCCGCACATATCCTTCTGGCTGTTGCATATAGATGTCGCGATCTTCTTCAAGGTACCCGTTTAGAAATGCGGTTATGACTTCCATCTACCAGATCTCTAGGTCCATAAGTGCTGCTATGGCTAGGAGTATTCGAATGTACTTAAGCATGGCTACCGGTGAGATGGTCTCGTCATAGTCTCCACCTTCTCTCAACTATAACCCTTCGCCACCAACCTTTCTTTGAAAGTTGTTATTTAACCATTCGCTCCTTTCTTTCTTTCTTTTGTATACCCATTTGCACCCTATGGCTCGATAGTCATCTGGAAAATCTATTTTCTGGTATACGCCCATAGCCGTTATGGATTCTATATCCAAATCCATGGCGATCAGCCATTTTTCCGCATCTTTATCAGATACTGCCTCGTCGTACATCCAGGGATCGATATCATCTAGTCCGTTTTTTGGGATCAAGTTAGAAGACTCTCCCACGAACATGTACCTTTCTGATTACCAAACAACCCTCCCACTGTGGCGAGGCATCTGAGCCGTGTCTGTAGTTGGCACAGTACTCGTTGGTCCCATACCTTGCATTCATATCAGTGTTGGTATTCCCTCACCTATTACAGGTGGATTTACCATCACACTGGGCTTTCGTGATGGAATCTCTTCATTATCTCCAAGCTCGTGGAGAATAATTTCACTCTTGAATCTGTGGTTTCTTACATATTCGTCCTCCAAGAATCTTGCATTGGTACTAACAACCACTTTCTGATTCTCATGACAATAAAATTAACCACCTTTTGTTTGTCTGAGATATCCTACAAACAACATCAGCTTACACCTACTTTCTAACTTATCAAGTTCCTTTGTCAGCACATACGCTGGACAACCCCAAACCCTCATTTTGGTTAAACTTGGCTTTCGTCCATACGAGAGTTCCAGAGGCATTTTAGTAACTGATTTAGAAGGTACTGGGTTAAGCAAATAGGCCGTTGTCTCCAAGGCATATCCCCAAAACGAAATTGGCAAGCTTGCATAACTTATCATGGACCTAACCATTTCCAAAAGAGTCATATGTCTTCTTTCCGCTACACCGTTTTGTTGAGGGGTTCCTGGTGCAATCCATTGGGACTTAATCCCGTTATTAGACAGGTACTGCAAGAACTCGTTGCTGAGGTATTCCCCACCACGATCCGATCATAGTGTCTTGATAGACTTTCCTATCTTCTTTTCTGCCTCAGTCTTGAACTGTTTGAATTTCTCAAAACATTTAGACTTGTAGCGAAGCAAATAGACATATACAAACCTTGAGTAATCGTCAATAAATGTTACGAAGTACTCATAACCTCCACGAGCTTGCATGGACATCGGTCCACATAAGTCAGAGTGGATTAACTCTAACACATTCTGTGCTAGAGACTGACTTGCCTTAAAAGGCCTGGTCGTCATCTTTCCCTCTATACAGGATTCACATACTTGATGCGACACCACTTGAAAAGATTCCAAGAGCCCATCATTCGCTAGTCTCTTGATCCTGTTTAGATTGATGTGACCTAGTCTCAAGTGCCAGAGATATGTTTGATCCTCATCGGAAGAAAACTTTCTCTTTAAATGATTATTGTTATTGGATGAGTTCGCAAAACTCACGGAAGATTTATGCATACAATTAATGATATAGAGAGAGTCAGTCAGTTTTCCATGACACATAACACTGTTATTCCCAATGATAGAAACTCCACTATCAAAATTAACTGAAAATTCATCATTAAATAACTTGAAAACTGAAATTAAGTTCCGCCGAAACACCAGCACATATAAAACATCTCTCAAAATCAAAATATTATTTTCAAAGCATAGAGTAAAATCTCCAATGGCTACTGCTGAGACTCGCTATCCGCTTCCCATTGAGATGGTGATCTCGTCATGCCTTAGTTGCCTTGTCGGCCACTACCCCTACAAAGTATTACAAACATGATCAGTAGCTCAAATATCCACTACCCATGAATAGGTAGAAACTGATGCTAAATATGTTTCCGTTATAAATGCAGACGCACCTTGTCCAGTCTTCCTGACATGACAATCTTTCTTCTAGTGACCAGCCTTGCCGCAACTGAAACAATTGTCATTTTTCACAGGCACGCCCGGTGTCCTTTTCAACTTCTTCACAGAAGTTGTACCTTTGGCTTTCTTCTTAAACATTCTTTTGGGCTTCTTGTCAGTCAGCGCAACAAAATGATTTTCAGAAGTGGCCAAAGCAACCTTTTCTGGAAGTATCACTGATTCCGTTGCCATCAAGTCATTGAGTAACTCATTAAGAGTGTACTCCTTCTTGTTCATAACAGCATTAAGTCTAAAGTTCTCAAAGGACTTCGACAGAGAGTTGAGAAAGATATCAACCTGCGCTTCCGCATCGATACCACCTCCGTGCAACGTCAGTTCATCCATGAGATGAGTCATGCTGACCACGTGCTCTCTGACCGAGCAACCTTACCATTTTCTTTCCCACGATTTCCCTCATGAGATTGAATTTGATAGCTCGGTCTGACTCAACATAGGTCGCTATGAGGTTGTCCATAATGTTACAAGCATTATCATACGAATGATGTTGTTGTGCAAGTACCTTGGACATCATAGTCATCATATAGCATTTCACTATATTGTTTGACTTGAGCCACTTGTTATAGTAGCTCTTTTCCTCGTCAGTCGATGCATCAGTGGGAGTTGCCGGACGAGGCTTATCGAGGACAAACTTGTGTTCCTTTGCAACAAGGATGTAATCCAAATTGTGTTTCCATTCTTGAAAATTGTGAACAATTAACTGGTTTTGTGCTAATATATTGATTACATTTGGTAAAGACATGTTTGAAAATAATATATTAAAGTAAAAATTAAAACATAATCGCAAACTTTTGAAACAAATAAATATGGAAACCTTATGATAAACATTATTAATGTTTCCTCGAATTTGCCTAAGTATTACTATTGCAAGCCACACATGTGGACGTTTACAACAAAACACTTAACCAGACTGCATCTTTAAATTCCAGTCGTTTAATTCCAATCCATGTCAGGGTTCCTTAGATAAATGGAATTAATAATCGGAGATTGACTTAAGACCATATTATCCTACTGAGCAGGGACATCACAAATGAGTTATACTCTGAATAATATCTAAGCAAGCGTACCACCAAAGCCAACCCTCCCATAAAAAGATCTACTAGGACACACCCTGATCTTTCATAATAAGGTTGTCTCGTTTAATTCAATCCATAGAGAACTTATGAAAACTCCATACACAAGCAATACATGTAGACGTTTACGCATGAGCTCCCACTTCTCACATGAAGTAAATGTTTCTCTTTAAGAAATCTCATCTATTAGAACTTAAGAATAATAAATTAAGTAAGCTACACATGTAGACGTTTACCTAATTGATTAATCACTTTCAAAAAGGGATTGCTTTGTGGAGGTCTTATATAAATCAATCAGCTTAGTAATTTTAACTTCATAAAGTTCAATTGCACAAATTATTTTATGTAGCCATAAATAATAACACTGCTAAAATTCTATCATGCAAAGGATGAACCCCAAATTTATAGTTATAATTTAATTACATAAAATAAATCACATAAGCATGCTTTTAAAGAAGTAAATAAAAGCATTAAACGTGCTCATATTATCTACAACATGCTTGGATGTTACGCAATTAATATAAACACATATATCATGCGAGAACAGATAATAAAGCAAATAAAAAATGTCCTCGTGGCCTCATGATACAAATTAATAAATAATCCTATCTATTACACTTTGGAATTATCTCATTGATCTTCTTCGACTGGGCTCCCACTACTTGGACTGTGATCTGAATTCATTTTCTGAATTTGGGCCTCTAAGATTTGATCCATCAGAAAATGGGACAACTAAGCCAGTTAACAGATCGCGGGTTTGTGCACACATTGCAAACTCGATAACCCGCGAGAACTTGGCTCGATGGGTCACCACCGGCGACCTGCCACCATAAGAGCTACCGGAATCGCGCAGCACCCGCACGCATCACTGCCTGGGTAGTAGCCTGATGGATTTATATACTGAAAGCATTATGATTGGTATATTATGTACAAGGTCGATTGGTTAATATACTGGTAATCATAAATGTTGTATGTTCATCTCTTGTCTCAATTAACAAACATTTGTCGCAAACGCAATTATCCTCTTATCTCGTTGATAGGAAGATCATTCGGTGTGTAGTAGATCACGGAAGATCGTATGGATCGTTTGACCTAGCAAAAAAAATTATCACAGCAAAGACAGTTCCAGGATAAACTATCGGTGTAGGCTGCAGCATACGCCGTAATAAGCATCTTATCTTGGATACCCCCTTATGCATATTCAATAGGAGCATGCTAGGATTAATCATAGGCATAGCAATTTATTTTTGATATTCCAATTAACGATCTCGGCTAACAGATTAGTGATTCAGTTCACAAATCCCTTCAATTGGTATCAGAGTCAGGTTCATTAATTGGCTCTATCGGAAAAAATAATATTGCCTATGATTTGCATGATAATTATTATTGAATGCTTGCATGGGTTTTATGGATTGTATGTTTGTGTTTTTTCTTCCTCGTGGTTCTCGGGTTAATCTGCCCTTTTATAAGGATTCATTTTTCACCCACGAGATAAATCCGTGGTTAGATTTAAATTCCAAATTGTATTAGGATGCAATTCAATGTAATTTTCAATTTTTTAAAATTAAATCTGTAAAACGGAAAATGAAGAACATGAAGAACGAAAGAAGAACACGAAGAAAAAAGGGCCGCACAATGGCCCACGATAGCGCCGGCACGGCAGCAGGCCATGCACGGCGAGTGCACGACAGCCACGATGGCGACACAGCCGTGGGGAAACCCTAAGGTTTCTAATGCGCGGCGCGCGCGTGCGATGGGCAGCAGCCGTGCGGCCAAAGGCCGATGGGCACAGTGCGGTGGCCCTGGGATGACGACACGGGGAGTCGGTCACCTGGCCAGGACGGCGAGCGACGGCGGGCTAGGCGCGATGGGGCACGCGCGACGCGGTGAAACCCTAAGTTCCACACGCGTGGGGTACCCATGCAGCCCTGCGCGCACTTGTCGACGGCAGGTGCGCGCTCTTTGGGCGGCGATGGCGGGGCAAGGTGGTGTAGCGTGGGCTCGGGGGGTGGCGCGGCTGTAGCAAGCGCAAACCCTAGGGTTTGCGGCTGCAAGCCGGGGCGCACGTCTCCTCCGTGCCCTGCGTGCATTTCCGACGAACCTAGGTGAGCCGATGGTGGAGAAGATGGTGCACGGCGGTTCGGGCGATGGTCGGGGCAAGTCGGGGTGGCGGCATGCGAAGCGGGCAACGACCTGATGGAGCAGATCGCGGACTGCGATCGCTCGACGTGCATGCACGATCGCTGCGCGATTTCAGCTGCTCTCACGGCGGTGGCGGTGGCGGTGGTCCGCTGGTGGTGGCCCGTCGGGCTGAGTTCTCACGGGATATCAGGCGTGCTGTGCCCGGCCCGCGATTTGGTAAACTGGCCAGTTGTCCTATTTTCTGATGGATCAAATCTTGGAGGCCCATTTTTCAAAACATAAATTCAGATCATAATCCAAGTAGTGGGAGCCCAGTTGAAGATCTGTGAAATAATTCCAAAATGTAATAGATAGGATTATTTCTTAATTCCGTATCATGAGGCCACGAGGACATTTTTTATTTGTTTTATTATTTGTCTTCGCATGATATATGTGTTTAAATTAATTGCGCAACATATAAGCATGTTGTAGATAATAGGAGCATGTTTACTGCTTTTATTTACAGCTTTAAAAGAATGCTATGTTATTTATTTTATGTAATTAATTATAACTATAAATTCGGGGTTCATGCTATGCATGATAGAGTTTTAGCAATGTTATAATTATGGCTACATAAAATAATCTGTGCAATTGAACCTTATGAATTTTAAATTACTAAGCTGATTATTTAATAAGACCTCCACAAAGCGATCCTTTATTGGAAGTGGATAATTTATTAGGTAAATGTCTACATGTGTAGCTTACTTAATTTATTATTCATAAGTTCTAATAGATAAGATTTCTTAAAACAAACATTTAATTCATGTGAGAAATGGGAGCTCATGCGTAAACGTCTACATGGGTAGCTTGCGTATTGAGTTTTCATAAGTTCTCTAGGGATTGAGTTAAATGAGACAGCCTTATTATAAGGGATCAGGTGTGTCCTAGTAGATCCTTATATGGGAGGGTTGACTTTGGTGGTAAGCTAGCTTAGATGTTATCCAGAGTATAATTCATTTGTGATGTCCCTGCTCAGTAGGATAATATGGTCTTAAGTTAGTCTCCAATTATTAATTCCATTTGTCTTAGGAACCCGGGCATGGATTGGAATTAATGGACTGGAATTGAAAGATGCAGTCTGTTTAAGTGTTTTGTTATAAACGTCCACATGTGTGGCTTGCAATAGTAATACTTAGGCAAATTGGAGGAAACGTTAATATTGTTTTATCATAAGGTTTCAATATTTAATTGTTTCAATTGTTTGCGACAATGTTTTAATTTCTGCTTTAATTTATTATTTTCAGACATGTCTATTCATATTGTTAACCTCTTAACATCAAACCCTTTAACCGGTCCCAATTTTCCTGAATGGAAGTTTTGCTTCATGGAAATACTCTGTACTGCAAAACATGCCTATGTACTTTTCATGGACCCACTGTCTCCTAAGTATTGGAACTCTACTGGTTATGAGCGAGAATTCTATGACAGATGGAAAGCTTCTGATGATTTTGCCTACTTTTTCATCATGAACAATCTGTCTAGAGAATTAAGGCTCAAATACAATAAGTACCAATCTACTATTGAGATATGGAGGGACCTTGTGAAAGTATATGGGAAGGTGAGATGAACTGTCAGTTATAATCTTGTAGAGGACCAGGTCTGCAAGAAAATGACTGAAGGGAGTTCGTTGATTCTGCACTTCATCGGTATGATGAGAATTATGAGAAAGTACAGAAAGAGAGGTGGACAAATTAGCAAGCGGGCAAAAATAAATATTGCCCTGCACTCTCTATGTGATTCTTATAATGATTTCATCAAGTCTCTTAGTGTCAGGCGCGAGTTCCTCTTTATGGGTTACTTGGGGCCTTGCTGCGAGAAGAATCTGATATGATAACATCCGAATTTGCTCCAACTTTGTCAGCTTTTGACAAGACAGTTTTTGAAGCAAAAGAAATGCTTAAAAGGTTAGATGAAGTTGATCTGGCAGAAAACATCACCAGGACATGCAAACGCAAGCGAAGTGAAGTAGATTGTCTAGTGCCTAGCACGGGTAGACAAGGTACGTCATGTGCATTTATAATGAAAACATGTTTAGCATCGGTTTCTACCCATTCTTAAGTAGTGGAAACTGGAGCTACTGATCATGTTTGTTATACTTTGTAGGGGTTCAGGCCGACAAGGCAGCTGAAGCATGACGAGATTACCACCTCAATGGGCAGTGGAGAGCGAGTCTCAGCAGTAGCCATTGGAGATTTTACTTTATGCTTTGAAAATAATGTTTTTATTTTGAGAGATATTTTATATGTGCCGGTTTTTCGGCGGAACCTAATTTCAGTTTCCAAGTTATTTAATGATGGATATTCAATTATTTTTTATAGTGGAGTTTCTATCATTGGTAATAACGGTGTTATCTGTCGTGGCAAACTGATTGACTCTCTCTATATCATTGATTGTATGCATAAATCTTCCGTGAATGTTGCAAACTCATCCAATAATAATAATCATTTAAAGAGAAAGTTTTCTTCCGATGCGAATCAAACATATCTTTGGCACTTAAGACTAGGTCACATCAATCTAAAGAGGATTAAAAGATTAGCATGCAATGGGCTCTTGGATTCTTTTCAAGTGGTACCGGATCAAATCTGTGAATTCTGTATAGAGGGAAAGATAACGACCAGGCCTTTTAAGGCAAGTCAGTCTCGAGCAGAGGATGTGTTGGAAATGATCCACTCTGACTTATGTGGACCGATGTCCACGCAAGCTCGTGGAGGTTATGAGTATTTCGCCACATTCATTGACGATTACTCAAGATTTGGATATGTCTATTTGCTTCGCCACATGTCTGAGTGTTTTGAGAAATTCAAAGAGTTTAGGAATGAGGTGGAAAATAAGCTAGGTAAGACTATCAAGACACTATGATCGGATCGTGGTGGAGAATACCTCAGTAACGAGTTCTTGCAGTACTTGTCAGACAATGGAATTACATCCCAGTGGACTGCACCAGGAACCCCTCAACAAAATGGTGTAGCGGAAAGAAGAAATAGAACTCTCTTGGAAATGGTCAGGTCGATGATGAGCTATGCAAGCTTGCCGATTTCGTTTTGGGGATATGCATTGGAGACAGCGGCCTATTTGCTTAACCTGGTACCTTCTAAATCAGTTCCTAAAACGCCTCTAGAACTCTGGTATGGGCGAAAGCCAAGTTTGAACAGAGTGAGGGTTTGGGGTTGTCCATCGTATGTGCTAACAAAAGAACCTGATAAGTTAGAAAGTAGGTGTAAGCTGATGTTGTTTATAGGATATCCCAGGCAAACGAAAGGTGGTTACTTTTATTGTCCTGAGAATCAAAAAGTGGTTGTCAGTACCAACGCAAGATTCTTGGAGGACGAATATGTAAAGAACCACAGATCCAAGAGTGAAATTATCCTTCACGAGCTTGGGGATAAAGAAGCGATTCCATAAGGAGAGCCCAGTGTAGTGGTAAATCCACCTGTACTATGTATGAGACCAACGAGTACTGTGCCAACTACTAACACAGCTCAGATGCCTCGTCGCAGTGGGAGGGTTGTCCACCAACCTGAAAGGTATATGTTCGTGGGAGAGTCTTCTGACTTGATCTCAGAAAATGGACTAGATGATACCGATCCCTGGACGTACGATGAGGCGTTATCTGATAAAGATGCAGACAAATGGCTGATCGCCATGGATTCAGAATTAGAATCCATTACAGCTATGGATGTATACCAGAAAATTGATTTGCTAGATGGCTATCGAGCCATAGGGTGCAAATGGGTATACAAAAGAAAGAAAGGAGCGAATGGTGAAATTACATCTTTCAAAGCAAGGCTGGTGGCGAAGAGTTATAGTCAGAACGAAGGTGTAGACTATGACGAGACCTTCTCACCGGTAGCCATGCTTAAGTCTATTCGAATTCTCCTAGCTATTGAAGCACATAAGAACCTAGAAATCTGACACATGGATGTCAAAACCGTGTTTCTAAACGGGTACCTTGAAGAAGGTAGGGACATCTATATGCAACATCCAGAAGGTTATGTGCAGAAGGGCGAAGAACATTTGGTCTGGAAGCTTAAGAAGTCGTTGTATGGACTTAAACAAGCTTCACGGTCACGGAATCTACGTTTGATGAAGTGAATAAATACTATGGATTTTCACAATGTTTAAACGAGAGTTGTGTGTACCGTCTATGTGTCAGCGGAAGCGTGGTGTTTCTTGCACTTTATGTAGATGATATTCTCCTATTTGGCGACAATGTGGAAGTATTGTCGGGCATAAAGGGGTGGTTATCCGAACATTTTCATATGAAGGACCTTGGGGAGGCAGGATACATTCTAGGGGTAAAAGTATTGTGGGAGCGCAACAAGTGGATGCTGACCTTGTCTCAAGGATCATATGTGGATACTGTGATTGCCCGTTTCAGCATGCAAACTGCTAAGAAAGGTCTGTTACCCTTCAAACATGGCATACATCTTTCCAAGAATCAGTGTTCGGTGACAGATGAGATGAAAGATGAGATGAGCAACGTGCCGTAAGCATCGGCCGTGGGTAGCCTCGTGTATGCAATGCTATGTATGAGGCCAGATATCTGCTTTGTTGTTGGCATGGTAGCAAGATATCAGTCTAACATTGGACAGGCGCATTGGACTGCGGTAAAGCACATACTCAAGTACTTGAAAAGGACTAGAGATAATTGTCTTGTCTATCAGTGCGAGGAGTTGTGGCCTGTGGGTTATACGGATTTGGATTTCCAGGCAAACCGAGACGAAAAGAAGTCCACCTCTGGCTATGTCTTTACATTAGGAGGTGGGGCCATATCATGGAGGAGTGCAAAGCCGAAGTGCATTGCTGACTCCACCATGGAAGCAGAATATGTGGCAGCTTCTGAAGCTTCGAAAGAAGCAGTATGGTTTCGAAACTTCCTTCTGGAGTTGGACTTGATTCCTAAGCTGCCCAAGTCTATCAGGGTATATTGTGATAATTCGGGAGTTGTGGCTAATTCAAAGGAACCACGGACTCACAGAACAACAAAACACATTGAGAGGAAGTACCGTTTTATACGAGAAATTGTAGCAAAGGGTGATGTGCTGGTAGAGAAGATTGATACAAAAGATAATCTAGCGGATCCATTCACAAAAGCTCTGCCTCAGAAGGTCTACGAGATGCATGTACGTAACCTTGGGCTGAGGGCAAAGCCAGCCATGTAGAATGATTGATGTAATAGCTAGATTATTTTAGACGCATTATACTCTGGAAAGCACCTGTATAATGCTTGGAGTATAAGTGGGAGATTGATGGATTTATATACTGGAAGCATTATGATTGATATATTATGTACAAGGTCGATTGGTTAATATACCGGGAATCATAAATGTTGTACGTTCATCTCCTGTCTGAATTAACAAACATGTGTCGCAAATGCAATTTCCTCTTATCTCGTCGATAGGAAGATCTTACGGTGTGTAGTTGATCACAGAAGATTGTATGGATCGTTTGACCTAGCGAGATATAAAAAGTTATCACAGCTGAGACAGTTCCAGGATAAACTGTCGGTGTAGGCTGCAACATACGCAGTAATAAGCATCTTATCCTGGATGGCTTGGTATGCTGGTGTGGGGCACACATTGATAAGAACCTAAGTCGAGATCAATTCTTTTATCTAACAATAAAAGAATCTAGATCTCTTTGGTTTGATGAGATCCTAAGCCTATATGAAGGTAAAGAAGTATATGCAGATTGTGTATTACTTTGAGTTGCAGTGAAAGGCTTTGGTTGAGCTTGTATATCTGTATCTTGGGTAATAGTAGTTTGGTGTATGACTGTCTGGTACTGGAACTAGGTAATCACATCCAGTATAGGATGGTGACATTCCCTGAGCAACTCAAAAGGTTCGTTATGCTAAAGTCCTGCATGCTGATTAAGTTCAAACATAAGTGAAAAGGTTTGAGTGGATTGACTCAGGAATATTAGATGTTAATTAATTAAATAGCTTGTTAGAGCTTAAATTAATTAACGAATGTCTGTAACCTTAAATGTGGGGATTTACCGAACCCATGCAACCCGTACCTCAAAACGTGGTAGCAAATAGGTAGGACAATATTGATTCTCTGGTGGAATGAATCAATATTAATTAATTAATTATATTCTGGGTTAAATATGAGAATTAATTAATTGATAGGCCTTATTTGCTATTTGCATTCTGGTCCCTGGTCTGGCCCATGTAAACTCAGGCCCAGTAGAAGTCCAGTATTTTCCTATAAATAGGCCTCAGTTCCTCAGATCTCAACACACCACAAGATCATATGTTGCCACAGCAAATCAGTATTTGGGAGCTGAGGTGATCGACTAGATCTGAGAAACGAGGAGGAAATTTTGTTTCTCAACCGGGCGAGGAATCCGATGGGAATCTTCACCAGATATTCGGATTGGAGTTGGGATACAGATCAGAAGATCAGATCAGGAGGATCTTCTTTCTTCTCTCCCTCTTTGTTTTCGAAATAATTTTTTTATTTTCTTAGATTTAATTCCTCAATCTGTTAAGAATTAATCTTGGTGCATGGGAAAGGATTGAGGATCAAATCTCTACACATTCGTTCTTCAGGTTTCTACAATCCATGTATTCCGCATAAACCCCCTTATGCATATTCAATAGGAGCAAGCTAGGATTAATCATAGGCAAAGCAATTTATTTTTGATATTCCAATGAACAATCTCGGCTAACAGATTAGTGATTTAGTTCACAAATCCCTTCATAGCCCGCATCCCTTCCTCCTTCGACCGTCATCCCCTTTCCATGGTCGCTGCCTCGCCAGAGAACCGCACGCGGAGGTGCATCGGTGTACGCACAGAGCCTCAAACACTAACCTTAGGGTTTTCACCACCATTAACCGTGACCACCCCTGTCGCCATCCATCCCCGTCCTAAGCAGTTACAGTGACAAAGCCATTCGTCAGAGGGAGAGAGCGCCGCCGCGACGTGCGCGAGCTCGCGAAGGTCCCACGCGTGGATGGAGCCTAGGGCTCTGCCATGTGAGCGCACCCTCGCACGGCCTGACCATCGCTGCCAGCTTCTGCTCACTGCCACCTTCCCATGCACGCGCTGCCTTCCTGCCTAGCCTCCACCATCGCCGACCGACGAGCGACAGAGAGCCGCTGGCATTTGCACAGAGATGCGGCCGACGCACGCGCGCATGGAACCTAGGGTTTCGCCGCTCTGCGCGCACCGCTAGCCACCTCCAAATGCCACCCACGCCAGCCCGTCCTCCCTATGCCCGTCCGTGGGTCTCTTCCTATTGCATGCGGCCGCGCAGAACCTAGGGTTCTGCTACGCGCCGCCGCGCTGGCTCCCCACGCCTCGCCATGCTGCTGCATCCGCCACCAGTGAGCCCTGATAAGCTCATTATTTCACTCACTTATCTATATTATTTCTATACTA
>JAPKLW010005542.1:7500-15228 GCA_026898455.1 Plectranthus barbatus | reverse complement strand
ACCGAGCAGAGATGGCGCAACAAATGGAAGCTTTCACCTCTGGGGTGAACTCCTTTTTGGCGCGGATCCAAGAGGGGGAAAGGGCGCGAGCAGTCGCTGATGAGGACAGAGCTCGGCTTGCTGCGGAAGAACGCCGGATTGCTGCTGAGGAGCGCTTGAAGAGGGAACAAGATATGGCGGCGCTTACAGAGATCTTGAGGAACTTAGCAAATCGCAGTCAATCACCTGGATCCTCATCTCAGCCATAAATCTTGTACTCTTCATTTTTTTTGTAAGTAATTTTTGTATCAGTTAGACTAGTCAGTTTTTAATCCTGTACTTGTAATTGTAACATCATTAATGGATTGATTACTGACGGGTTGACGACAATTTCTCATTGTCCAACTAATGTCAACTTTTTACTTACCAGCTGAACTTACACATTCAGTGTAATCAGCACCAGCACTCATTTTGATACTTTTTTGATTCTAACCTGGCTCTGAGTTTTACTTCAAAATTTAATCGAGCATTATCTCTCCTGGTTTGAGGGGGAAGATTTTTAGGTTAGAGCTGATGTGAGGAAGTAGTTTCTTGGGTTTAGATCTGATAGGTTTATTTGTAAAAACCCAGAAATCCTTTGTAACTTTCCTCATCAGCTGAGTGCTCGCTGGTTAGGCTTTGATCGCACCAAAAAGGGGGAAATTGTTGGGAAATCTGGCTAAGTTTCCCTTCTCCAGTTGATAGCTTAGATCTTAGATTTGGTGTTTAAGTGTTTTGGTGGATCAAATCCTAAGTCCAACCAGCGTCAGTTGTCTCTAGAATAGCTCTAGTCTCAAATGTAAAGTCCTGTTTAGGTATTTTGAGTTGTAAGTCGCAGCTGATCAAGACTCATGCTGGCTACTGTTCACCAGCATGAGATGTGCTTACCAGTTGAGGGATGCCTCACCAGCAAGCGACTGACCAAGACTCATGCTGACACTGTTCATCAGCATGGAGTAGAGCTATTGACTGGTTACTGTTCACCAGTTGGGAAGATTTCACCAGCAGGAGGCTGAGAGATCTTACCAGCAGAATAAGTATTCTGGCTGATACTATTCACCAGCGGTGAAGCCACCAGTCACGGGAGATTCCAAGAGATAACATCAGACGAATCGGTAGACCTTGATTGTGCTAAGGAAAGTCACCAGCAGAGACTGCCAGCACAAGATCACCAGTATGATCTACCAGTCGGAGGTTATCAGCAGAATTCAAGATTCGCTCTCCCAGAGTCTTAGAGACAAAAAGAAGATTCGTCGAGGAATTAACTGACAGAGTATGACTTTAAGGAGGATACCTTAAAGTCTATCAGTTCAAGACTACCAGTTCCGATTCCTCGTACTGACGAATAGAGTCGTTCTGACACAAAGAGATCTGTGTCAGATAAAGCGATCAAAGGTATGGCGCTTTCCGGAAATTTCTACCTGCCGCCTGCAGAAGGACATGCGAGGACAGAGACTTTTCCGGATGTGTCCAAACGGCTAGTATTTGAATCTGAATCTCACGTCTATAAATACGTGAGATCCAACAGCATTCAATACTCTTGCCCACTCTTAGTCACTCTTGACCTACCGAAAGCTCAAACGCATTCATATCAGCGATTTAGAAATCTTTCGAGGCTTTTCTTAAAGCTACCCCGTGTGTCAATCATTTGAACACGAGACTCCAAGCTTCTAGCTTGTGAGTTATTGATCTCATTTGGTGTTCTTTCTCATTCCGAGGAAGAACATAGCAGCTCTTGAGCCAGCCAGCTCCAGAGTTATTACGGGCAGTTTTGCCGCCAGCAAGAGTCAAGTTCTTGGGAGAACTCAACACCCAATCAGTCGGAGGAGGAGGTTGAAGTGACGTGCTCGCACTCCATCCATCTGACGAGAGTTGAAGAAGGACAAGGACCGGGAGCGGTTGATCCAGTGGACTGGTAGACGAGGCATCTACCAGCTGGAAATAGATCGTAGGAAATCTTGTACCGGATTACTCTTTTTAGTGAATTTCCAGTGCTTCGACTGGAGAGTGGACGTAGATCAGTTGATCGAACCACTATAAAATATCCTTGTTATTTACTGCTTTCAGCATTTACTTACTGATTTAAAACCCAGCACCCAAGTGCTGGAGTATAACTGAAACCAGTTTATAACTGTGCAAACTCGACTCTAAAATTTTCTAAGTCCTGAGTCATCAGCTGACCAGCCAATTGCCAGTCAGCTGAATACTCAGTTGCCAGTTGACTTACCAGCTGACAAGGTCCCAGTCAGCTGTGTAACCAGCAGAGTGCAAGAAACGAACTTACGTAATTTCCGCTGCCAAAGTATACCCTGATATCCGGGACCAACACCGACCACTGTCTCTCTAGCGCGCTGAGGCGCTGCTCAACCTCTGCCTGACTGTAACGGCGCTCGTAGCAGATAGAGGTTCCCCCTCGCTCCTGCCGGGACGATCCCCCTGTCTCCTGCCGGGACGATCCCCTTGTCTCCTGCCGGGACGATCCCCCTGTCTCTTGCCGGGATGATCCCCCTATCTCCAGGTGGCGAGGCTGCTCCTCATGCGTCTCCTCGGGAGTCTCCTCGGGAGCCTCCTCAGACTCAGGGTTCGGGTTCTGCCGGCGGACTTCCTCGGCAGCTTGGATGGCCTCCACATGGGCTAGAGTATCTAGCTTCCAGTTGTTTCTGTACTGCCGAAGCCCTACATTAGTAAGCTCGGGGTTCGGCAGAGCGAAGTAAGGGCGGCTGCGCTGAACGAAGTGGTAAGGTGGATGCGTCGAATGAATAAATCGGAGATGCACCAGCTTCTCCAGTGTGAGCCTCGTCAGTGGCTCTGCCCGCTCTCCGGACGCATCGACCCCTAGCGCGTATAGCAGGGTGGTCCATAAGCCACCAATGCAGATGGTCCCTTTCTGGGCCCCCGAGATCCTGTTAGACTGCATCAAAAAAATTTGGGCAAAGTTAAGATATTCATTGTTCAACATGCAGTATAGGACCATGAGCTCCGCGTCTCTGAGGGAGCTGTTCTCCTTCCTGGCGAAGAGGGTATGGGCCAGGATCGCTCGGACCATCCGGAAAACTGGGTTCCGGATCATAGAGGCTTTACAGTCTCCCGATGACCAGCTTGGGCTTCCGTCGGCGCAGATGTGGGGCCAGAAAGTCTTACTGTCGTAGCCCCTTGGTTTGTTGTACCTCCCCAGGTTGACAACTCCGAACGCCCTGTTGATCTCCTTTGTTGAGATGGTTCTATCTTGATTTTCGGCCCGAAAGGTGGCGCCGGTGGGCTCAGTTCTCCCTTTTGTGGTGATCTCCAGAGTAGACAAGATCTCCAGGGTGAACCTTGTGAACGTCGGGGCATCGAGCTCCAGCAGGGGTGCCCAACCAATGTTAGAAAATAGCTCCTTCACGTTATCATAGAGCCCCATTGCCTTCATTGCATCAGTGTCAGGGTAGCAAGTGCCTTCGACCCCTCTTTCAGCCAAAACTTTGAACGTGTTGATCATGCCCACATCTCGGATCCCGGTGATCCCATAGGAGTCAGGGTTAGTACGACGGCGAGGTGCCATATTCCTACAAATGAAGAACATGCATATTATCCACCGATACAGAAAAACAATAATTGTACGGGAAATGAGACCAACATAATTATACGAAATAAACTAAACAATACGAAAACCATAATTCCACAGTTAACTAAAACTTTTAACCACACTTTGATAAACTCAACTCATCGTCACTCTAACACACTCCATCCCAAAGTTCGGCACAACGATATCCATAATAAGTCCCCAAATTTTTCAAGTAAATGCAACATAATCACAATGTACTAATGCAAACAAGCGAACATAGAGATAAAGGAAATAACAACTAAATATGAAAACGATAAACCCAAATTAAGCAATTAAAATCACAAACGTGCAATGCAAGCAATTAAACTCGAATATAGAGACACAATAACCTTAATGCGAGATTTAAACGTGAGTATGAAGAAGAAATACCTGGAATTTGACGAAAATATGACGAAAATTAAGAACCCTAGCCAATTTGGGGATTATGGTGTTTTTGGACGATTTGGGGCAAACCACTCGGATAGGAAGCCTCCAAATGCCGTGGGAGAGTGATGTTCAAAAGGAATTCGTGAGATAATGCAAGATAGAAGAGAATTTTTGAGAGGAAATTTCGAAAATTTTGAGATTTGGGTGAAATTCTAGTGAAAAGAGTGAAAAATCGCGCAACAACCCCCTTTTAATGCATACTCGGCGACCCAAGTGCGCGATCGGCGATCGCCGGATGTGCAGACGGGTCGCCGGTTAAGCACCGTACCAAATCTGCTGAAATTACACACCCGGCGACCCAACCAGCATAACTGGCGATCGCCGGTTATGATTTCGGGTCGCCGGTTGTGTCACGTACCTGTCCTGCATTTGACGGGGTAATCGGCGACCCGGGTGCTCGATCGGCGATCGCCGGTCATGCATTCTGGGTCGCCGATTTCGTGACGAACTCGCGCGACGCTCTCTGTTTTCGACTCTGTTTCCTGCGTCCAATAAACTCAACACCCAAACATGAACGTAACTGTGGAAAATGATGAAAATACTCAACTTACATTAAAACGGACGCACAAAATAATAGAGAAACATCAAATAAACCAATAACGGATTGGGTTGCCTCCCAATAAGCGCTTTATTTCACGTCTATAGCTAGACACAGCAGTACGAACTATGGGTCAGATAAATAAACAACATAAACAGCTAAGCCATTCTCCGATTGATAGTACAACTTAACCCTATGACCATTAACTGTGAAGTGTGTGCCATCAGATCCCACTAGCTCTAGTGTTCCATTTGAATTAACCTTGTCAACAACATAAGGACCAGACCATCTAGACTTCAGTTTCCCAGGGAATAAACGCAATCGAGAATTAAAGAGGAGTACCTGATCCCCCGGCGTGAATTCACGGGGGCGGATGCGTCGATCGTGAAATTTCTTGGCACGCTCCTTGTACAACCTCGAACTCTCATAAGCTTCGTTCCGGAATTCTTCCAACTCTGTCAGCTGGATGCATCGCTGCTCAGACGCAGCCTTCAGATCCCAGTTAATCTTCTTCACAGCCCAGAAAGCTTTGTGCTCCAACTCTACTGGCAGATGACAGGATTTTCCAAACACCAACTGATATGGTGACATACCAATTGGGGTCTTGAATGCAGTTCTGTATGCCCACAAGGCATCATCCAAGCGCAGTGCCCAATCCTTCCTGGATACTACAGACTTCTCCAGGATTTGCTTGATTTCTCTGTTAGCTAGCTCAGCTTGACCATTGGCTTGGGGATGATATGGAGAAGTGATTTTATGATGCACTCCATATTTTGACAGGAGACTCCCCAGCCATCTATTCTTAAAGTGGGATCCGCCATCGCTCAGCAGTGCTCGCGGCGCTCCAAAACGAGTCAAGATGTTCTTCTGTAAGAACTTGAGTACCACCTTAGAGTCACTCGTCGCAGTGGGGATAGCCTCAACCCACCGGGTTACATAATCCACTGCTAGCAGGATGAATTGGTATCCATGAGACTTAGGGAATGGTCCCATAAAGTCAATGCCCCAAACGTCGAAGGGCTCGATCTCCAGCATGTACTTCTGTGGCATCTCATCTCTCTTCGAGATGTTCCCCATCCTCTGGCATCTATCACAGCTGGCCACAAATTTTTGACAATCGCGGTAGATAGTAGGCCAATAAAATCCACTGGTGAGGATCTTCATGGCTGTCCTATTTGCCGCACAGTGGCCTCCATATGGGGACAAGTGGCAGTCCCCCATAATCTGCTCTCGCTCATTTGACTCGATGCACCGCCTAATCACCATATCAGCACAACGGCGGTAGAGGAAAGGCTCGTCCCAATAGTAGAACTTGCACTCGTGCAGAAACTTCCTCTTCTGATGTGAGGAAAGATCAGGTGGTAAAACACCTGCAACCAGATAATTCACTAGATCCATGTACCATGGATCCGTCTCTTCCACAGCAAACAGCTGCTCATCCGGAAAGACTTCAGTAATTCGGATTCTCTGGTCATCCCCTTCCACTGGGTTCTCTAGCCTTGACAAGTGGTCCGCTACCACATTTTCGCACCCCTTTCGATCCTTGATCTCCATATCAAACTCCTGCAGTAACAGGATCCACCGGATCAGTCTCGGCTTCGCTTCCTTCTTCGCAAAAAGATATCGGATCTCAGCATGATCCGTGTATACAACTGTCTTCGCCCCAATCAGATACGCCCAGAACTTGTCGAAGGCGAATACCACCGCCAACAACTCTTTCTCCGTAGTGGTGTAGTTCACCTGAGCTTCATCCAGAGTCTTGCTGGCGTAGTGTATAACTCGGAAAATCTTATTCCTTGTCTGCCCCAACGCGGCTCCTACAGCTGTGTCGCTGGCATCGCACATCAGAACAAAAGGCTCTGACCAATCTGGAGAAATGAGAACCGGAGCGGTGGTCAAGGCCAACTTCAGCTTCTCAAAAGCCTGCAAACAATCATCATCAAAAACGAATTTTGCATCCTTCATAAGCAAAGAACTAAGAGGTTTAGAAATCTTAGAAAACTCCCTGATAAACCTCCGGTAGAATCCTGCATGTCCCAAGAAACTTCGAACAGATTTCTCGTTCGTGGGTGGTGGCAACTTTGAGATTGCCACGATCTTTGCTCGATCTACCTCTAAACCTGCAGCAGAAACTTTGTGGCCAAGAACTATTCCTTCCCTAACCATAAAATGACATTTCTCCCAATTCAACACAAGGTTAGTATCTTGGCATCGCTGCAGAACAGTAGTCAGGTTTTCCAAACAATCATCAAATGAATGACCAAACACAGAAAAATCATCCATGAAAACTTCCATAATATTCTCTACCAGCCCGCTAAAAATAGACATCATGCATCTTTGAAAAGTAGCAGGAGCATTACACAATCCAAAAGACATACGCCTATAAGCAAAAATCCCATAAGGGCAAGTAAAAGCAGACTTATGTTGATCCTCAGGAGCTATTACTATTTGGTTATATCCAGAATAACCATCTAGAAAGCAGTAAAAATCATAACCAGCTAGCCTATCCAACATCTGATCAATAAAAGGGAGAGGAAAGTGATCCTTACGTGTAGCACTGTTCAGTGCTCTGTAGTCTATGCACATCCTCCAGCCTGTGACAGGTCGGTGAGCGATCTCCTGGCCGCTCTCGTCTTTAATGACTGTCGTTCCCCCCTTCTTCGCCACCACTTGGGTAGGGCTTACCCATTCACTGTCTGAGATGGCGTAACTCATCCCAGCATCTAGGAGCTTCATCACCTCCTTTCGCACCACTTCTTGCATGATTGGATTAAGCCTTCGTTGCGGTTGCACCTTGGGCTTATATCCATCTTCAAGTAAGATCCTGTGCATACAGATAGAAGGGCTAATACCCTTGATGTCAGACAACGACCACCCAATAGCAGATTGGTGGTCTCTCAATACCCTCAGTAATCTATCCATTTGACAAACAGATAAAGTAGCAGAAACGATTACCGGATATGTGTTGTTTTCGCCCAAGTAGGCATACCTCAGATGGTCTGGCAGTGGCTTGAGCTCCAGCACTGGTGGCTCCTTCTTTCCTCCTGGATTTAGCGCCTTCTTCCGCGCCTCCTCTTCTTCCTTCTCGCTCCTCAACTTCAGAAAATTGGCGCTCTCCACCTTGTTCTTCTCACCTGCAGCA